>OX235273.1:46062540-46203335 GCA_944472155.2 Trichobilharzia szidati | reverse complement strand
GAATCTAATGCTCACTAGTGACTGGCCCTATTCAGGCAGTTAACCTGGGGTTCTAGTGGGAAGCCGTGACCAGTAGGGTACAGCAGGTTGGAGATGAGGCAGTAACTCATCGAAGACATTGCGAAATGGTCGCGCTATGTCGTGAATTGGCAGAAGTTAGAATTCAAGGATCATTGGATCGGGTCCCAGTGACTCAATGGTCTACGAGCTCGCCTTGTAACCAGAAGGTCCTGGGTTCGAATCCCGGTGGGTGCGTACTGCTGATGAGTCCCAAACTAGGACGAAACAGCTGTCCAGTACTCCCAGCTGGTTTTCCAGTGGTTCTCTAACTGATGTCAGCTCATGATGAAATCCTCCACGCAATCAAATATAATTACGACTGTGTACAGCAGCTTATCAAAATGAATCGTTGAGAAGAAAATTGTCTCCGCTGTTTACGTCTTTTTCTTATGACTCAATATGGGAATATTTCGTTCATTGAAATTAAGATTAGTTGGATGGAATGTGATAAATAAATTTAGAAGGCTGTATTCACATCAGCTGTATGCTCACTGTCTACAGGGTGTGCTAAAATGGAGCTACGAATAGATGTTGTTTGTCCCTTGATTAACCATGCAGGATGACGTTGAGAAATACGACGGTGAACCTTGCTAATTGTATGCCCAATTTATCTGGCTGAGCAAGAGCATTGGAAGGACAGAAAGAAGGGCCTTTATCCGGTTAGATGAATATATTCCAAGAATCTTGCGCCTGAAAGGAAACAAATATTCTCAGTGTGCAATTACCAGACATATTGTTGATACTGGTCATCTCCTAGAGATTTCTAAGTCGTTCAAAATATTAGGTAGACAAAGGAGAGCAAATTTACTACAATTTGCCGAAGCGATCGAAATCAAGCGATTCAAACGAACCAGACTTATGCATAAAGAAAGAGAGTGTGATTAATCTCTCACTCCGTGTGGTAACTGAATTTTGATTTTGATTACATTAATTAGTCATCTAATTCAATGATCTCAACTCATTGAGCAAATCTCAGTTTTGGAGTTGCTATGTGAACCTACAAGCTAACACTGCTTGTTAATTTTTTGTTTGGTTGCATGGAGGATTTCATCATGAGCTGACATCAGTCACAGAACCACTGGAAAACCTGGGAGTACTGGACAGCTGTTTCGTCCTAGTTTGGGACTCTTCATCAGCAGCAGCACCCACCGGGGTTCGAACCCAGGACCTTCTTGTTACAAGGCGAGCTCGTAGACCATTGGATCGGGTCCCAGTGGCTCAATAGTCCTGGGTTCGAACCACGGTGAGTGCGTACTGATGACGAGTCTCAAACTGGGACGAAACAGCTGTCCAGTACTCCCAGGTTTTCCAGTGGTTCTGTGACTGATGTCAGCTCATGATGAAATCCTCCATGCAATCAAACAAACAAAAATCCCTGCAAAACCAATACTTGGAAATGTTGATTTTTTCTGTTTTCTGTCTGACCCCTCACCCGCTGTTTTCTTCATTGAAAGCGTATAAATTGATGATGAAAACTTAAACTAAAAATTATAATGCCTACATTTTGGATGTGTCAATTTTATAGCATTTCTTTCTTGTCTACTACCACTTAGACATTAAAGTATGTTATTATCATCTATATATAAGCATTGTAATTTCAGGTAGTCTGCAACTGATGAGAACCCGTGAAATAGAATGATATTATTTTATGCTGCAAATATGGTCTTTCTTTCTCTATAGAAATTTACCAAGGTGACTAAATGCATGGAATGTTTTAACTGAATTCTTCAGGTGCTGTCATCACCGAGAAACTGTAGTTTTATGAACAATGGCTGTGATTTTTGAGCTGTTGCCTTACTGGCCTGCTTTGGTGTTAAATTCACATTTTTTCTCAAGGAATTTATCTGGATTACTATGCTTATAAAGTAATTCGGGGATATTCAAGTGTTGGTTTGTAGGGATTTGATTGGTTACAGGATTTCATCATGAGGTGACATTAGTTAGAGAACCATTGGAAAACTAGCTGGGAGTATTGGACAGCTGTTTTGTCCTAGCTTTGGACTCTTCGTCAGCACGCACCCACCGGGATTCGAATCCAGGACCTTCTGGTTACAAGGAGAGCTCGTATACGATTAAGCCACTGAGACTCGATCCAATGGCCCATGAATTCTAACTTCGGGCATAATCTTAAGCTCCTCATTTACAGAATCATTTGAGTAGATTAGTCTAGCTTTATAAACTAAACACTTTACCAAGTTCCTTTTATATATTTCAAAAGATCTAATTAAATAGTAGATATTTCGCTCAAACCTTTCGTCTTCTAAATGTCTTTATGGAAAACTTTTCCATTTTATGCAATTATCAATGATTAATCGTTCAGTTCAGTTTTGATTTTCCCGTGGATTGATCAGACCGAAATGTTCAGCGCCTAGTACGCACACATCAGCAACATCTGAGAATTTATATGAAGCAGATTAGTAGATGATGACTAGCAGTGGAATACAGAATGCGAATTTCGTCCCATTTTGAACTCGTCAGCCAATGGGTGTACCTGCATTCCCAGTGAGTGAGTGAGTAATGGTCTCCCCATGGAGGCTCAGACCCAGTACCCATCGTTTCAAACGCCAAAGCGTTATTCACCAGATCACTTGATAAATATTAATTGACATCCATTGCTTAAGAGGTGGCTCTCGTGGCCCAAGTGATTAAGGGGAGAACGCTTTGCCGTTTGAAACTATGGGTACTAGTTTCCAGCCCCAGTGAGAACACCGTCACTCACTAGGAAATCCAGGTCCATCTAGACCATAAGTGCCAAATAAGAAGAATTCACCATCCTGAATTCCACTGCTAATCACCGCCCACTGAATTATATCAGTTATAAAGTCTGTGTATATGGAAGTCAGATGCTTAAAGAGGCTTCAGAATTCTTTAAAGGTGAACCCAGTCGGAATGAAAATGTAGGTAAATTAATTGGCTAATAAAGATAAAAATGCACGACGAAGTTGACTGGAGTTACCTCTAGTGAGATGTCGTGATCAGTGGGGTCGACCAGGTTGAGAGTGAGAAAAAATACTGACCAACGATGACATTGGCTGTCAGTGGTCGCGCTAAAATCATAAATTGGTAGGAGTTAGAATTCATATGCTGGTCAGTGAGGTGTCGGATCTCAGTGGGTGAATGGTATACGAGGTAGACCTCCAACCGAATGATCCTGGGTTCAAATCCTGGCGTTAGGTATGTAGTCCGAATAAATCTTTAACCAGAAGGAGGAAACAGCTGACTTCCCAGTACTCCCAGCTGGTTTTCAATTCTTCACCAACTGACATCAATCAATTCGTAGTTAAACTTGAAAGACAACTCAAATCCTTACAAACAAATTCTTGCAAATATGTGATCGCTAAAAGTGAAACCTCAAATGTAGAAATACAATTAACAATGGTAGAAAGGTGAATTTTGTACTCATTGTTACATCCTTTCTTTCTTTAAAAAAATAATAAAATTAACAATCAACTTAAGTCAAATGATCTATCAATTTCCATTAATTGTTCTATTACTTCAGTATTTCATATATGAATACGCGTCTTCTGGTTACTATGACTACACAGAAAGGTTCACTAAAATTGGAAGTAATAATGCATGTAAGATAATGAAATATAGCTAGTTAGTTAGTTAGCTCAACAAGTTACTTTTTTTACAACAATTGTACTGCATTGTTTAAAACTTTTTCAAACAAAACTCTTACCCACATTTTATTGGGTTTTTTTTCAGAGTTTAAATGCATGATCAATCGCATAAAACATTGTATTTCTTGGAATAGAAAGTACTTCCACTCATTTCTCCTGGTCTCATACACAATATACATTTTGTGGTAAATATTACTGATAAGATTTATCAGTAGTATATAAGGAGAAGTTCATCGGCATAAAAACATCAAATAGCAAGGAGATACATTTGATTTCAGAGAAGGCAAATGGTAAAGCGTTGTGGAGATATATGGGAGACGTGAAAGGAACACAAAGAAACACCAACATGAAATCCAGAAGTCCCACAACACGAAGATCTGTGCAAATGGTATGCATAAGGTATACATAATTTGGCTATACAGAGATACCAATTTCATCGAAAATACCCATTGAGTCATGAAGAAAATAATAGACAAATTCAGCGAAGAAAATTTTCTTTATCGACGAAATCATCTTCAGAGCCTGTACAGTCGTATTTATACTTACCAAAAATATATAGTGGTCTATTATTGAGTAATAGGGGGCATGACATAATTGATATAATTACTCAGAAGTGGCTTTAGAAGTAAAAAACAAAATAAAAGTTGTAAATTACGTAGTACTCCTCAACGGCACAAAGATAGAAATTTGATAAGGTTAAAATTGCTATGGAGTGGGAATAAAGGTGTTAGTTGAGTGTCAATTTAACAAGTGTGAAGAGGGTGAGAAAATGTACAAAAGGAACCTATGACAGTGATAATAGTGAATTAATTATTAAAGTAAAAGCAAACTAAAAGTAAAATTAAAAAGGGAAAGAGAAAATCAAGTTTTTACAGGAAACGACTAGTGAAGAGGTTAAAACCAAGATAGAATAAGAGACTGGACAAACTTTTCTGTATGCAGAACTCGGGGTTATATATTATGTATATATATTATATTCTGTCAGTCACATTGACGATGTGGCCACGATTCTAGGTGGCTGGCCATTACGGTGCACTTTGAATAGTTGATATTAGATCCAATCAGAAGTATCCAGTTTAGTCCTACGGGAGAGCAATCGCGAGCCTGAATAGCTCAGTGGCTGGTAACATCTCTGATTGCAGCACTGGGTGACGCGGGTTCTAATATCCTCAAAAGGTACGTGAGTTCCTTCAAGATGATTGCCAACTAGCACGAAACCTAGGTCAGGGAAGGCTTCCTGTGACCGATCGCCTCCAACTATCTAATATCAAGTATTGATTTGTAAGGATTTGATCTGTTTTCCGAGTTAGACCATGGACTGATATTTCTCCTTAACTATCCAGTATTTCGCATTATGGAACCCACTAATTGATATCATTTCTACCCTTTAATTGTTTGTAATACACTTTTTGTTAATTACCAACCTACCCCGAAATGTTATTATTGATCAACTGTTGTCAGCAAACATCATAAAAATTTTTATTGTAGCATTTAATAATAATCGACAGAATGCAGGCACCGCCAGGGTTTGAACACAGGAACTTCCGGTAGCCAAATCAGCCCGTAGACCATTCAGGAACACATGAATTCTGATTTCTTACAATTTGGTTACTATTGAGACTGAGTGGGTGCGTATTGTCGATAAGTTCAAAACTAGGACGAAACAAACTTCCAGTACTCTCTGCTGGAATCCAATGGTCCTCTAATTGATTTCAATTCGGGATAAAACGTGAAATAAATCAAATTCCTGCAAATTAACTATCCCTTCAAAATTAATCTGATGCCCACTAGTGACTGGTTACAGAATGAAGCTGCCTGAAGGTGTGGTAAGAATTCGTGACTGACGGGGTTCATTTGGACAGCATGGAAGACATCAAAGTATAAACATTTCACGTAACCATATTTGACACAATGTGTTTTGTGTGATGAAAATAGTATCAGGCACGAACTAACTAACTAACTAACTAACTAGCTAACTAACTAACTAACTAACTAACTAACTAACTAACTAACTAACTAACTAACTAACTAACTAACTAACTAACTAACTAACTAACTAACTAACTAACTAACTAACTAACTAACTAACTAACTAACTAACTAACTAACTAACTAACTAACTAACTAACTAACTAACTAACTAACTAACTAACTAACTAAATAACTAACTAACCAACTAACTAACTAACTAACTAACTAAATAACTAACTAACTAACCAACTAACTAACTAACTAACTAACTAACTAACTAACTAACTAACCTTCTTTCCACTAGTAGTAAATAAACCATTTTCTCCATCCTTATTCCACCAAGCTTTATTGTTATTGTTCTTCTTATATTTATAATCCTCTCATATTTTTGTTTATTTTCTCATAAGTGTGAACATCATTTAGGCTGTGTAATAACTGTTATTTTTTGTCTTGCTCTCACCATACTATATCAACAGAACATTAGATTCAATAATCTGTAACATGCTAAACTTTTCAAACTGTATCGACAATACTGACTGAAACAAACCTACTATTATTACGACTATTTCTGCTGTTATTATCACTGTAAAGTGCATATTTTTGACTTTATTCCTACTGTAAATGTATATATATATATATATATATATATATATATGTAATGGACTCAGAAAAAACTTGGAGGATCTGGACTTCACCGATGATATATGTCTGATTTCCCATAAACTGGAAGACATGCAAGCGAAAAGCAACAAGTTGGCAGAAGAAGCATCCAGAGAAGATAGGACTTCAGGTAAACATAGATAAAACAGAGGTGATTAAAATTCCTGGGCAACACCACCAACAGCAACAACAACAACTGACAACAATCAGCATAAATGGGAGGAATCTGAAAGAAACAACCTCCTTTACCTACCTGGGAAGCACCGTTTCAACTACAGGCCGACAAACTGACGAGGATATCAAAGCAAGAATAGGAAAAGCAAGACAAGCTTTCATTACTCACAAGTCTGTGTGGAGGTCAACAACACTCACCATCAAAAATAAGATCCGGATTTTCAACTCCAATGTGAAGTCAGTGCTACTATATGGATCATAGACTTGGCCAGCGCGTCATAAAAAGCATCTCGAACAAAATACAGGCCTTCATCAACAGCTGTCTTCGCTCAATACTCAAGATCAGATGGCCGGCCAGAAAAGATCAGCAACAGAGATCTCTGGGAGCGAACCAACTCAGTAGGGACCGATTGTGAAAAAAATATACATGCAGGAAGAAATGGAGATGGATTGGTCATACTCTGAGGAAACCATCAAGTGACATCACTAGACAAGCCATTTCTCGAGTGGAACCCGAAAGGGAAGCGGTGAGTTGGTCGTCAGTGCAAGGGTGACTTGAAACAGGTCATGTGAAGAGGGGATGAAAACGTGTGTTCAGACTTGAAGCCAGCTGAAGACTCTAGCAGAGAACCGAACGCAATGGAGACGCACGGGTGAAGCCCTATGTTCCTCTAGGAATTAAAGGAAACAATAATAATAATATGTATATTAGAGTACAGCCAGAGTGGAGACTCTAATTGAAAAGTAAATTTTTGTTATCAAGAGTTTGTTTGTAGGTATCTAATTTGTTTGAAGTCTGATCATGGATTAATATCACTGATAGAACCATTGAAAATCAACAAGGAGTACTAAAATAACTGTTTCATCTTAGTTTGGGACTCATCAGGAGTACGAACCCAGGACCATCCATTTACAAGGAGAGCTCGTAGACCATTCAGCCATTGGGACCCAATTCAAAGACCATCAAGAAAATTGTAACTTCTACTGATTCCTGACTTTAGCGTGACTACAGCTAGTCAGTGTCGTCGACGGAGACTATTTTTAATGCTAAAAACAGTACTTATAATTGCAGCATGGAATTTTCAACATTTGTCACAATATTGCATTTAATTTACTCGAAATATACGTAAAATTAACCACAGGAACTCTTCAACATTTAAGATAGGAATAAAGTCAAAAATATGCACTTTGCAGTGGTAATAATAACTAAAATAGTAATAATAACAGTAGGTTTGTTTCAGTCAGTATTGTCGATACAGTTTGAAAAGTTTAGCATGTTACAGACTATTGAATCTAATGTTCTGTTGATACAGTATGGTGAGAGGAAAGACAAAAAATAACAGTTAATACACAGCTAAAATGGTGTTTACACTTATGAAAAAATAAACAAAAGGAACTGAGAGGATTATAAATATGAGAGGAACAATAACAATAAAGCTTGATGTTGTAAGGATGGAGAAAATGGATTATTTACTACTAGTGGAAAGAAGGTTAGTTAGTTAGTTCGTGCCTGATACTATTTTCATCACACACAAAACACATGCCGTCAAATATGGTTACGTGAAATTTCCATACTTAGACGTCTTCCCTGCTGTCCAGATGAACCCCGTCAGTCACGAATTCTTACTAAAACTTCAGGCAGCTTCATTCTGTAGCCAGTCACTAGTGGGCATCAGATTAATTTTCAAGGGATGGTTAATTTGTAGGGGTTTGAATTATTTCACATTTTATCCCGAATTGATATCAATTAGAGGACCATTGATATCCAGCAGAGAGTACTGGAAGGTTGTTTTGTCTTAGTTTTGAACTCATCGACAATACGCACCCACCCAATCCTAATAGTAACCGAATTGTAAGAAGTCAGAATTCATGTGTTGGCCATCGGGGAGCTGAGTCCGAGTGTCTGAATGGTCTACGGGCTCATTTGGCTACCGGAATTTCCTGTATTCGAACCCTGACGGTAGGCGCATTCTGCTAACGAGTTCCGAACTGGGATGAAACAGCTGTCCAATAGTTCTGTAAATGATTTTAGTGGCAATTTATCGTATTTCACCCAGTCTTCTCATTCTGTATATCTCCAAGTTTTACATGCACCAAAGGTGACTGGATTTCATCTGATGAATGGGTTGAATTCGGGGGTTCAAATGCAATTCGTTCAGCTCCTCTCCTTTTTCTGTTGTTGATTTCCACATAAGATATCTATAGTCTTACAAATGATTTCTATCCTACCCATGTAATTGTTATTTGTCATTGTTATTTTAATATGATTACCACTTTACTTAATTCAATTAACCTATTCGCATTGTTGTATTATTACGTCATTAGTGAAAACAAAACACGTCATTGAGCGAAGAGGCTGTTTTCGGAGAATTCATCTCCTTTAACTCTTTAATCACCTGTTTTTACAATATCTTCGTGAAGGAGGGTAGTAACAAAAGGTGATGTGTTGTCAAAAACGCAGTTGTAAATATCAGTCAATGCATAAGAGGAGTCGAATAAGTGTATTATAGTTACGTAATAAAACCAATAATTTAATTCAGTGAGTTGTGATAAGGATACACGGAGAAACGAGGGAAAATATGAGATTATGTAAGAGTTATAGAGAAATATAAGAGTTCTAAAGAGTTAGGAAAAACAAGCCAACGAACAAAAACCAAGTCAGTAAAAAAACAACAAGGTTGATGGCATGATAGTAGAAGTGACTGAATAATTTCCATTTGAATGCATACCATCGTTTTTGCTAACAATGCAGTGAAGATGCAAGTGTACTACCTTTGGCAGGTTATTCTCCACTTTGTAGATCACTTTGAAGAAGAAGAAGGCATTTGCTGAGATAGAAGAACCAGAGGTGACAAGGTGTTCGATTATAGAACTCCTTGTTTAGACGTTACTAACTTCCTGCAGTGATGCGGAATATTGTTCTTGGACGCTTACATGACTTGCCCCATTCTGATGTAGCCACTTTTGTCAAGTATGTTGATGACCTCTCTGTTTCTATGCCTATCAACTCTCAGTCAGATTGTTCCAAATTAAATTACTTTCTGTCGGAAATTAGTCAGTGGTCCTCCTCAAACGGTCTTAGGCTAAATCCGTCTAAATGTCAGGGAGTCAATTTCACTTTCAGACGAAAACGTGACCTACAACAACTAGCTAGCTCACATGGCCCCACTATCATTGACGGCATAGAGGTTGAAATTACATTTAATGTCAAGTACCTTGGACTGAGTATTTCTTCCGATCTTTCGTGGTCCTGTCACATCTTGCTAGTTACTAGAAAGATGTTTCGCTTAACGTCCTACGTTAGGAAGTTAAGGCAGTCTGGTATAAAGCAGTCTTTGCTTTCTCAGTTTGTCAATTCTTGTATTCTAACCATCCCTCTTTACTGCTCCCCTCCCCCCATTAATCTTTCCTGGACTACTGAAGAAAGATTTTACTTTGCTGAGAAGGGGACTAAAAGCTGTTAGTAGGGGAAATGGGATATCGTTAAACCAACTGGTTAACACTATTGTGGATAGACATATAATGTCATGTAAGAAACTAGCGAATACTATATTGTCAGACCCTGAGCATCCTCCCTATACGCAGCTCTCTCCTTGCATTTCATCTGGTAGAACTAGAAGCAGCTATAGGAGGCTACATGCTAGGACTACCAAGTAAAAAACTCCACAATACCTTATCTGGCACAGCTGTTATGTGATGAGAAATTCGTTAGGGGTATGACACGATCAACTTACTGTGCCATTAGTTTTTGTTTTCCATTCTGTGTTACTATTATATTGTTGTTCACGTCTTCTGTTACACACTAATTTTATATTTCATATTCCTGTGGTGCATTGTTTAAATATGTGAATGCAATGCTGTTCTTTTTTATTTCTTTTTATTTATCTATGTTTTTGTTGTTGTTGCTTTTTGTTATTAAAATCTTATAAAATTTATGAGGTAATTAGATGCAATATAGTAATGCACGCTGAAAATTCCATACCTGTACCACAAATACTGTTTGGAATAACGCTATTATTATTATTATTAACACGCGTCGGACGACCAATGTACCTGTCTCGAAAAGACCAGGTGAACTGATTTATGTATATAGCAGTGGCAAGATGTGAGATCTTGTTCTACAGGCTTCTTCAGACTAATCGACAACTCGAGAACACTACTCTTAGCGTTACTGCGAAGAATATTTTACTTTCAAAGATGTTGAAATCCTTCACTTAAGAATATCACAGGTTAAGTCTCCTTTGAAATCCAGGGTTCAAGTAAAGTTTCTTTTTTTGCGGGGGCAGGAGGACAAGTAATGTTTCGTTCCTGTAAAGCTTTGGTTTGATATCCTTGTCGGTGAATCTTGGTTGAGTATCCATTTTTTAATGAAGGTTTCTTTCAAAAGACCTAGTTCTGCCTTTACCTAATTCACTCATCTATCCCAATTAATCATCATTATTATATAAATTACTGGTTATATAATAATAACAATGTGGGTCCGTGGCACAACGGTAGAATGCTCGCCAACCACGCCTCATGTAGGTCGGGGTTCGATCCCAGGCCACGGACGCACTCCCCTACCTCGATAAGCCAGTAATAAGACTGGTAAAGAGGGAAGGTTGGGCATTAGGCTAGCAACCCCACCCCGTAAAACTCAACACTACTGCTAATGAATCTTCAAGCCCCGTGTTCCACTAAGAACGTAAAGGAATAAAAACAGTAGTAACAGTCTGTTGGTGACCTCTACAAACTAAAAGACTCTGAATTCCATAATTATTCCTATCCCTACCAACACCACAAAACTGATGCCTCTAATTGACTAACATCACCACACCATTGGTATAATCTTATTGTAAGACTGTGTATTAATGTAGAGCTGTCAGTGAAGAACTAATTGAAAAGTAATATATTCCTTCCCTCAGTGTTTTATTTCTAAATTACCAGAGCATTTGACTTGTCCCAGTGTTGTGCTCTTTAATCCCACCTCGTCGATTTCATTCTAAACAGTTAGATAGTATCATTTGCCATTATTCAGTAGTAACTCAGTTCTATTAATTATCTTTATTTTATTAGATGTAAGTATACTCTTTTTGAATTAGTTGCGTTCTCTGAGCTGCTGGTTGATTTAATTGTGAAGCTTTCGTCGTCCTTCTAGACAACATCCTCCTTCACCGGAGGTTTTAGTATGAAATGAATTGATTTAAATTCTCCATGAATGAAGGTGTAAGTGTATCTTCTGGTAACCATTGTCTTGACTGGTTGTTGTTAATTTGCATCGCTATTGATCCTTTTTATTGACTTGAAATTTTAACTTCCTTGTCACGTGATGTGCTTTTTATTAGCTGGTAAATTTGGTGTATATTAGTATGTTTGTTAATCGCTTGCTGATTCACTTGAGTAGCAAGCATTATATTATATTTATTGTTCCCTTGGGTTCCTAGTGGAACATAGGACTTCAACTACACGTCTCCACTTGTTTCTGTCTTCTGCTGTACTTTTCACCTGCACTCATGTTAGTCCATACTGTTTCAACTCCTCTTCACACGATCTCCTCCATGTCACCCTTGGACGTCCCACTCGCCGCTTCCCTTTCGGGTTCCACTCGAGCGATGGCCCGACGCGCGATGTCACCCAACGGCCTCCTCAGCGAGTGTCCAATCCATCTCCACTTTCTCCTGCATATTTGTTCAGCGATTGGTTCTTGTTTTGTTTGTTTCCATAGTTTCTTGTTGGTGATTCTTTCCAGCCATCTGATCTTCAGTATAGAGCGAAAACAGTCGTTGATAAAGGTCTGCAACAGGCTGTCGGAAATATTCTTTGTGACCCGCCGCCAAGTTTCTGACCCGTATAGAAGAACTGACTGACTTGACGTTTGTATTGAAAATCCGAATTTTGTTGTTGATTCTGAGTGATGAAGATTTCCAGATTGGTTTCATGTTGATGAATGTGTTTCTCGCCTTTCCGATTATCGATTTGACATCAACATCCGTTCCTCCTGTAGTTGAGACAATGCTTCCTAGATAAGTGAATGAAGTAACCTCTTTCAAATCCCTCCGGTTGATGGTGATTGGCGCTGGATGTTGCTGTTGTAGCAAGCAGGTTTCTAGAAATTCCCTGACTGCAGTTTTGGTTTTTTCACTATTTAAAATTTCTATATTATCCCCATCATCATATTGGTGTCCGTGATTGTCTACATGCATTGATACAAAAGAATATATATCATATCATTTTACAGCCACTTAGTGTTCTTGGATTGGGATTCGAAGGGCTTGCCTACTTTAACCAATGGAATGTGTATTCAGTTCACAAAATTTATTTTGGAAACCTTCTTTTTCTGTTACGTCTTTTGGTTTGCATAATATCGAATGAAGTGATTGTGTTGGCTGGCTTGTGTGCTATATCTATTTCAAACGATCTTAATATTCTAGCTGTTATTTCAGAGATATCCTTTATATATAGTAGGATGAATTTTCTTGTGGTCTTTGATATTGGCTTGTTGTTGTTGGTGTTATGACTCAAGTTTAAACACTTTTTGATGAAATTGTGAGGATATCCATTCTTTTTGAAGACGGTTAGTAGGTATTTTTCCTCCATTCTCTTCAACACTGGAGTGTTACAGTGTGTTTGAACTCTTTTAGACAATGTCTGGATACAGTTTCTTTTGTGGGTAATCGGGTTATTATTATTACAGTTGCGCATTTGTTTCAGTGTGTGCATTGACTTTCTATATACTTGTGTTTATCATTTCCTGTGTTAGTTCTCTTGATTAATTCGGACATCTGAGAATGGGATTTTGTTATCTAATTCTTCTTCTCTCATGGTGAATTTGATGTCTTCAAATATGTTGTTTATTAATCTGTGGCTATCTTCCAAATAATTTATTTTAATTATTACGAATATATCATCAACGTAACGTACCTAGATTTTTGGTTTAATTATAGGTAGAGCTATTAATTCTGATCTTTGCATAACGGCTTCGGCTATTAATCCTGATATGGGCGATCCCATTGGTGTTCCTTTTATTTGTTCATATATTTGGGTGTTGAATTGGAACTGTGTTGTAAGACATAGTTCTGTGAGTTCCATCCAAGTTGAACATTTCGTTTTTGTGTTCTCATCGTTATAGAGTAGTTGTTTTGCTAGTTTTGGATCAGCTGAAGTGTATAATACTGTGACATCAAAGAACACCATTACTTCATTGTCATCCGTCAGAGTGGTTTTACTTTTCTCTAAAAATTGTGTTGGCGAATTGATAGAATGGTCTCATGATTCTGTGGAATATTTTAATTTTCTGAAAATTTCTTTAGATAGATTATACGTTGGTTTTCCTGGCAGCAAAACGATTGGTCGTAAGGGTAAGTTTGGTTTGTGTAGTTATGGTCTACCGTGAAACCGAGGTAAAACCGGTCCTTTAGATTTCACTTGTCATTGATCTTGTTTTGTAGTTCGTCTTGATTTCGTTGGTTTATTTAATGTTACTTCTATTTTTTCTTTATCTAATGTTTGTATAGGGTTTTTCGTCAACTGTTCCCAGGAGATATGATTACATCATTCACGGAGAATTTAAATGAATTCATTTTTTATACTAAAACCTGTGGTGAAGGGGGATGGTGTCTAGAAGGGCGACGAAAGCTTCGTAATTAAATCAATCAGCTCCTCAGAGTACACAACTTATTCAATATCATCCACCTGAGATACAAATCTTCTCCAATATGGGTATACTCTGCCTTTATGATGTATTACATTTGAATTATGGGATTTTATACATTTATTCCCCTTAATGAATTTGAACAAATCAAGAACTACAGTTTTAGCAGAATAAAATGGTACCATCTTTTATTTCGTCGCCTTCTCGTCAGCTGCTTACAGGGCAAAAACATTATTAAATGTATCTACAAAAACAATTCTAACATACTTGCACAGAGTTCATTTTAAACAAAAATCAATCGATCAATATACGCATACACTAATAATATATATATATATGTGCAATATTAAACACTATTCCGAACAATAATAATCATACACAATGAAAACTTTTCAGCATCTGGCATTCGGATGAAAAATATCCAGTTACCAGGGCAAAGAAAGACTGATAACTGCTTCTTTTTGAACGCATAAATCAGGTTTCAGGCGCTTGATGAAGATGGCTTCAGCAAACTTAAGGAGAATTGAACTTTTTTGCCTATCGATAATTTTGAACGATTTTGCGATGTCCACCTGGTGACCTGTGTCAAGGAGATACCTTGGGATGGCACTGTTTAAAGCATTTGTTCCCTTTAGACATAAGTTTTTTGGTACATGTTCATAAAATCGTAGATATGCCCTTCTTTCTGTTCTTCCAATGGGATTTTAATTAAACAAATTTCGGTAGTTAAATTTTGTCATGAAACGCCATCAGTTAGAGAGATCAGTAAACACCATCAGAGAGTGTTGGACAGCTATTTTGTCCTCCTAGTTTAGGACTCACCAGCTGTCGAATCCAGGACCTTCAGGTTACAAGTTAACCTCGTAGATCATTCAGCTATTGGGACCTGACTCCTCAGTCGCCAGCCCATCAATTCTAACTCCTACCAATTCGTGATTTTAGCGCTACTGGCAATAGCCAGTGTGATTGGCGGAGAGTATTTGTCCTCACTGTCGATCTGGTGGACCCTACTGGTAGTGACTTTTCAGCAGATGAGTCCCGAACAAGGACGAAACAGCTGGCTAGTGCTCCCTACTGGTTTTCAATATTTGTTTAACTGATACCAATTAATTTATGGTTAAATTTGAAAAAAAAAACTTTTTCAACTAGTAACAAAAGCGAACGATTGAGATTACATTAATCCAAATTGCCATAACTCTCATACTCTGAACACCGATCTCTAGCTGAGTAGTGACCATTGGATGGATGTCCTGAAGTTGTTTACTAAGAAGTCGTGTCCAGTGGATTCCATCATGTGTCATCGAAGATACTGGATAAGTGCGGTGTTGTCCTACAAATTGACAAATTCAGAATGGTCAACGACATTGGTCTCATGATGTAAAGGTCCCTAGCTCGATTTCTAGTGATGTCGTGGATGACGATTACTGAAGAGTCCCAAAGTAGGACGAAAGAGAACTGTTCAGTGCTCCCTACTGGTTTCCAGCGATCTCTCTAACTGATGTTGGTTCAAATCATATTACACTTACTGTAGAGAGTTAAAGGTACTTGGTCGATTGACTCAATGTGAGTAATTTGAGTCTTATTTGTTGTGCATTAGGTTTTATATCCTTAAAAATTTGAATTATTAAACTTAAAATAATAAGTTGACTTAAACTACTGACAGTGTTGCACGTTTTTACGTAGTTTCAATCCAGTATATGACAGTTTTTAATTGATTTTGCTAAATACATTTTATTCTATTGATCGTAAATATGAATGAAGTTAAATCTCATGAGGATTAGACAGATCCTTCATTTTTTCTTCTTCTTCTTAGATTTGCTGTCTTAATTTCTCCAAAATTTAGCAAATTAAATAGAATGACCTTTCAATATTTATTTATAGTTGTTACCTTATACATATACACACACACTCACACACAAGTGGGAAAATATTTGCAGTTTATATTTGGTGTAATCATTGTTTATACGAGTTTGACCACGGATTGATAGATATCAGGTAGAGAACCATTGAAAACCAGCCACAGGGGTACTGGACAGCTGTTCCCTACGTCCTGGTTTGGGAATCATCGGCAGTAGGCACCCACCGACAGGGTTCCAACCCACGACCTTCAGGTTGCAACGCAAGCCCGTAGACAATTCAGCCACCACTGGGACCCGATTCAGTGGCCAGTCCATGAATTTTGAGTTCTACCAATTCCTGATATAGCGCAACCCCAACCAATGTCGTCGGTGAGAACTCTGTCCTCACTCGCGACTGGATGAACCTCACTGGTCATGCATGACTTCTCACTAGAAATCCAGGAAACTCCATTCTATGGCAAGTCACTAGCGAGCATCAGATTCATTTTCAAGAGTTTACTTCGTAAGGATTAGTTTTGTTTTTATGAATTGATCACGGATTGATGTCAGTTAGAGAACCACTGAATTAGTGACATCAAATTCAAAAGAGAAGAGGAATCAGAAAACCAAATCCCATTTTTAGACGTCTTAGTCAAGCGAACAACCACAGGGGAATTAGAAACTCAAGTTTATAGAAAATCAACTCACACAGACCAAATCTTGAATTACAACAGCAACAATCCAATAGCATACAAAAGGAATTGCATACAGACACTATTCAAGAGGGCCACGACTCATTGCAGCACTCCCACCTTAAGAAAAATTGAGGAAAGATATCTCATGGACGTCTTCCAAAAGAATGGATATCCACGGAATTTCATCAAAAGACATATACCCCTAAGCCAACCTATCAAACCAAAAGCCCCCAAGTAAAGCACAAAGAAAATCGCCTTACCATATATAAAGGATATCTCAGAAATCACTACAAGACTCTTCAAACCTTTAGGAATTGACGTCACACACAAACCAACAAAGTCACTTCACTCAATTCTATGTCAACCAAAAGACTCAACAGCAAAAGTAGATAAAACCAACATCTTCTACAAAATAAATTGCATCAACTGCAAAAAACACTACATTGGCCAAAGTGGACGTCCCCTTCGTATTCGTATCCACAAACATAAGCTAGCTGTCAAAAGACATAACATCCACTCCCTCACTCATATCACTATATACAGACAACCACGGACATCAATTCGACTGGGACAATGTTCAAATATTAGACAGAGGAAACAACAAGAATGCTAGAGAATTTTTAGAAGCTTGGCATTCCAGTGAATCATCAATCAATAGATCCATCGAGATGGACAAAATTTATCAACCGATAAGAAAGAAACCTCACACGCACGAAAAGGGTCAAACTTCAATTCAAAGAAACAACCAATTGCAATACAAGTAGCCTAGAAGGTGTGAAAACACAAAAACAACCAATCACATCCAAGGTCACCGGGAGAGATGATTAATAAACTCATGGAGAAATCTAAAAGCTCACTTCAAATTGAAGTATGCGCTGAAGATGTCACCCAGTAGGGTGATGAAAGCTCCGCAAATTAACTATCCAGCTCAGAGAACACAACCACATCAGAAGTAGTGACTTGTTTAGTGTTCCACAACTTCATACAACTAGCTAGAAGTATATCGAACATCTAATCTAGTTAATAATGGTCCAATTTGTACTACTACCAATACTGATAACATGAGCATATAGAAAAGGCTGACACTGAACTGTAGATTTAATCAGTCAGATAATTCCCAGAGGTCTATTTAAATCACTGGGCCAACTAGCTTTCTATCCAACAAAATATATTTTATTTACTCGATTTTGTCTTGTTTTAATGATCCAATTACATCTGTGAATCGCAATTTTTATTCGCGCCCAATTTCAAATAAGACTCTACTTGTACTACTATGGATTTCTCGAAGAAAACAAAGAAAAGGCATAGAATATTACTGTTATTTATTTACCTGAAGACTCTACATCCCTTGGAGTAAATACTTTGCGATAGAATATGCTGCGAATTCTGCGATGTGTATTGATGCCTTTTTTAGAATAAATTTATCGCTATTATTATTAAATGACCAGCACATCGAAAGTAGTTTTACGTGTTTGAGAGTGACCTCACCAACTGATGGATCCAGATCACAAACGACTTGAAGTTATCTCCCATATTTAGCGACTGTGAAAAGTAGGCTACACACACAACACGAATCAAGGATTACACGCATAATCCAGTGTGGCAATGCTAAACAGCTTCCTTGTCGAGCCGTCGTTCGAGTTGGAGATGGTCAAAATGAAAACAAAGCATCAATGCATCAAGCGCCTGGCTGTGCGGTTTCGGTCTAATGAGGGAGACATAGACTGACTGGTTGGGGTCCTAGAAGGAAAGCCTAAGGACTAATGACTTTAGACTGTTGGTTTATATTCAGAAGGGAACACACAGCTTCAAGCTCGAGCTTTGGAGTTTCACTGGCAATAGTTTTTATTTTTCCGGTGTGGGATTGCTAGGTTCGTATCCATTCTCTCCTCTTTACCGACATTACTACCGGTTTAGTGAGGTTTAGGAGTTCGTCAGCTGGTGAATGGATTCTGGACCACGTCAAGCGTGGTTGGCGAGTGTTCCACCGCCGAACCACCAACGCACAGGACTGTTGGTGATACGGTTCTAGTCCTTTCACAACAGCATGGATTTATTCACTCTTTTATGAACTCCTAGTTCCATCAAATATTTATTATTCTCCATATACTTTATCTTCCTTCTGTTAACTATAGTCACCTTGATTTTGTATCATATGTAGTATGGCAAGTTGAAATACTGCACTTCTATGCAGTGAAATTATTATTATTATTGTTTCCTTTAATTCCTAGAGGAACATAGGGCTTCAGCCGTGCGTCTCCATTGCGTTCGGTTCTCAGCTAGAGTTTTCACCTGGCTCCAAGTCTGCCCACATGCTTTCATCTCCTCTTCACATGACCTCCTCCAAGTCACCCTCACACTGACGACCAACTCACAGCTTCCCTTTCGAGTTCCACTCGAGCACTGGCTTGTCTAGTGATGTCACTTGATGCATTGTTTCCTCAGAGTATGGCCAGACAATCCATCTCCATTTCTTCCTGCCTATTTGTTTGACAATCGGTTCCTGCTGTGTTGGTTCGCTCATTGCCAGAGATCTCTGTTGCTGATCTTTCCTGGCCGGCCATCTGATCTTGAGTATTGAGTGAAGACAACTGTTAATGAAGGTCTGTAGTTTGTTTGAGATGCTCTTCATGACGCGCAGTGCAAGTCTCTGATCCGTATAGTAGCTCTGACTGACTTCACATTGGAGTTGAAGATCCGGATCTTATTTTTGATGCTGAGTGTTGTTGACCTCCACACAGACTTGAGAGTAATGAAAGCTTGTCTTGCTTTTCCGATCCTTGCTTTGATATCCTCGTCAGTTCCGCCTGTAGTTGAAACAATGCTTCCCAGGTAGGTAAAGTAGGTTGTTTCTTTCAGTTTCCTTCCATTTATGCTGATTGTTGTCTGTTGTTGTTGTTGCTGTTGGTGGTGTTGGCCAGGAATCTTCATCACCTCTGTTTTCTCTATGTTCACCTGAACTCCTTCTTATCTTTGATGCTTCTTCTGCCAACTTGTTGCTTTTCACTTCCATATCTTCCAGTTTGTGGGAAATCAGACACATATCATCATGGGCAAAGTCCAGATCCTCCAAGATTTTTGTGTGAGTCCATTTTATTATTGTCTCCTAGTTGCCCACCACTGTCTGTCACATTATACAGTCTATCGTAATCAGGAAAATCATTGGCGATAGTAGGCAGCCAGCTTGTCTTACTCCTGTCCTCACTTCGAAGGATTCCGTAAGTTTCCCGTTGTGGATTACTTGGCATGCAGCATTGTCGTACAGCTGTTTGATGAGATGTATAATTGTCGGTGGCAACCTGTAGTAGCGAAGTAGTTTGCAAATCACCTCTCGATCGACGCTGTCGAATGCCTTTTCAAGGTCGAGCGTCATTTTTAATTTTGCTGCAAAGAACGTCTTACTGACTGCTTTAGAGAGACGGTTTTTGAGCATATCTGAAGCTTGATCACCTTTGAATTCCAAGTTCATGAATACGGTTTTCTTTGAAACTGAATTGGTGACCAGTTTAGACTGCTTATCTTCCGTGTTACTACCAATAAATCGGTTCGCGTAACCGTTTTCTGCGAGTGTGGCTTCTAGGAAGTCAAGTTCTGAGTTAACGCAATCAGAACTACAAATGTGTTTTATCCTAAAGCAGAGCCAATGAATTAGGCTCGTTTTCCTGGAGATAGGTACCCAACTATAAAAATTAGTTAGTTGTCCATTTCATGTACTTTTCCGGTGTGTGCAGCTCTAATCTAGAACACCTGATTGATTCCCATCACTCCACCAATCCTGACCATGATTTTAAGATCATCTATCGAATCCATGCTAACTCGCCACGTTTTCTTCGCTTTAAACTTCTAAAGACAGTGTAGGCCTTGACCATTCATGAATTTAAGCCAGACCTTTGTGTACAAAAGAAGCATGTACAATCCCTACTTCTGCCTTGGCCGTAGAGGGATAGATATTTATTTATTTATTTTGTTTATTTAGTTAATCTGTGTACGTTTCTCTCATTACTACGATTATTATTATTATTACTATTCTCACTCTGAATTGTTCCCACTTGTCACTCTAAATCCAAAAATGTTTTTACAATGTTCGATCCTATCTAGTCAGATATCACACCATGTTATGTAACATTTTATATTCGCCTACTAATCCTATAATTATGCACCCCTTTCCAATATCGATACACCTTATGTATTATTCTATATATGACATTAATTGTTTTTCTACTTGACATTTAACTATGATTATAATCTAATTGGTGGATGGTGACTAGCAGTTGAATCCACCAGGATGCGCGTTTCATCCTATTCGGGACTCGTCAACTTGATGTACCTGCATTTCCCAGTGAATGATAATGTTGCACCGAGGCTCGAACCCAGTGCCACTCGTGACCCATGTGGTCTAGTGGATAAGGCTTTGGAGTTTGAAACTATGGTCACTGGTTCGAGCCCCGGTGGGAACATCATCACTCACTGCGGGATGCAGGCACATTCAGCTGGCAAACGATTCCCAAATACGACGAAGTGCACGTTATCCTGGTGGATTCTACTGCTAGTCATCATCCACCAATTAAATTTCAATTATATGCCCAGACATCTTCGAAGCATCTGCACAAGAAGCCGTTATGTCAACCTGAGACCGAGCACTTCAGTCCAATCAATCGACGGGAAAATCTAAAATTCAATTAAATATGATTATAATCACAAATACTTTAATTGCATTTCATACTACTATTATTATTTCGTGTGTTCACACCGGATATAATTTCTTAAATACCATATATATACATACGATTGTACAGCTTGATAATAAATTCGTTGTTGAAAAGAGTCTCTTCGCTGAATACTGTGTTCTTAATAACGCTAATTGTCCTCTAGCTGTTATTATTGTTTCTTTGAATCCCAGGGATCCAAACCAGCTAGTCTAAACCATCCTCCATATGCAGCTTATCATCGACAGATTCCTTTGGAGATCCCGTGAAAAACAACAGAATATCACACAGTGTTATATCATCATTCAATGACGTCTCCGTGAACACACTATATTAAAAATTTCAAGATTAGATTGGTTACATTAATATATGTGTAAAACTTGGGGCACTCCGGTAGTAAGTAATTCCATATTAGTTTGTTTATTAGACATATCACACAGTGAAACAGTATTATTTACTCGATGACGTTTCGAACAAAATTTATTGTTCATAATCATATCAATTGTGATCACACGACTTTGACACTTGAGTTTTATAGCTTTCTTTGTTTTCTCCTATTTGTCGTAGGGGGACTAGAATTTTCCAGATATCAGGGACAGGTGATGAATCATTCCTATTACATGTATTTGCAGTTGATTCGATAAACAAAGCTTCTGTTATCAATCTCCCCCTATACCCTGTGTGACTGCATGTAGTGTCATAGCTGAACTATTCTCTAGATTTCTTATTTTATTCGGGTCAACCAATCTAAATTTTGCTAAGTTTTATGTTCAGCTAGTCTGACTGCCCCTGTTCTACTAGTTTGACCTATGTATTTGACCTGACAATCATTCCAGCAGGGTATTAGATAAACTAAATTGTTTTGTTTTAAAGGCTCCACAGGAATGATCCTTTAACCGACAAAGCTTGTTTCTAATTGAGTTTGTGGGTTTGAATGCCGTTTTATTCCTGCCTTGTTGAGAATTCTGCGTAAGGCTTCCGAGGTTCCTTCCTTGTATGGAATTACTACTGATGATTTAGACTCTCTGTCCCCGATATCTGAAAAATTCTACTACCCATACGACAAATAGGAGAGAACAAAGAAAACTATAAAACTCAAGTGTCAAAGTCGTGTGATCACAATTGATATGATTATGAACAATAAATTTTGTTCGAAACGTCATCGAGTAAATAATACTGTTTCACTGTGTGATATGTCTAATAAACAAACTAATATGGAATTAGATTGGTTACAATCTACAAAATAAACAAAAATTCAGTTTATGATGAATGACTTGTTTTTTTAATGGAGAGATAAGAAAGAAATACACAACAACTACAGAAATAAAAATCATTAAGGTCAATTGTGATTAAAAGAGATATACAGACAAACAAACGTGGTACTCCATTTAATTCATGCGAACGTACGCACGCACGCGGACGCACACACACACACACACACAGAATACTCCAATCCTGTCAAGTTTACACCAAGCAAACATTTTCTACTCACAAAGACCTAATCATCACAACAAATTCTGTATTAGCACATAAAAGCATAAATGTGTCAATAATAGTGATGATCAGAGAAAAGATGTAAATAAACTAAAGGGAAGGTTACAAAACCTACATGCACTTGATGTGCACAGAACTAAATCTACAAGAATTCCAGTCATCAGACAATGTGTGATTTTTCAAGAGGTAGTTAATTTGTTTTTTCAAGTTTCACCAGGGATTGATTGATATATCACTATAGGGAAAATATTCATTCAGACATCTATAAAACACAAAATAAGTGAGCAAAGAATATCCTTTTCGATAATTTCCTCTTCTGCTTCTACACTAATACACATATGTTTATATGCACAGAATATTCTAGAATAGTAGTCAATAACAATATTGGTGTGTTTTTTAAATAATATCGATTTGTTAAGTAAGATCAATGGAATTACAGTTCATTAAAGATGCTTAAATTATAATAATAATAATAAAGATATAATAGCAAATAGAATATCAACTAAAATTAGGAAAATTCCACAAAAATTCAGGATCATTCAAACCTAGATGGCCAAGGTAAGGATAATGTCTGAACCAGCTTCTTTTAGACACATAAGTTAGGCTTCTTAATATGGATCCCAACAACCAGCCTCAACAATATTTAGCAGTCGAACTCCTAAGGCAAAATTGAGATTCGTAGGTATGCGGTAAATGACCCTGAAAGCATGGTTAACATCAATCTTGTGTTCTGTATCCACAAGATGAGATAGAATAGCGCTGCGAGTAGTTTTTGGTTTGTCCTTTACTTAACCAACAACGCAGGGTGATGTTCGGAAATTCAACGAGAAACACGCCTAATTGTACGGCCTATGTAACTGGCTTACTCCACAGGAGCAGTTGAATTGCTAGATACATACGGAAGAGGTGAAATTAGGCAGTTTGTCTTTGACTCTCGAACGCAATACAGGACTGGTTTTGAAGACACAGCATAATTCGGCAGCAGGGAATGCTCTTTTTACCACCGCATTTCTAAGGCACTGTGTTAGTATCTCGCTGATGTTGTCCCCAAGGAACTGCATTTGCGAGAATAAGGCCTTTTTAGGAACTGTTGGTACCTTGGCCTGCCTTGATTTTAGATTCATATTCTTATCAATAAACGTTTCTGGATGGCCATTTTCACTCAGCAACCGTTTCATATTAATAAGTTCCTCATCAAGATATTCATCCGAGCAGATTGCTCTTGCTCTGTGAACCAAGCACTTTATCAAATTGTGTTTGTATTTCAGGGGCACGAAGCTGAAAAAATTAGTATACTGACAGTCAGTTGATGTAGGTTTTCTATATACACTTCTTCTTATTGTGCCATCCTCTTTTCTGGTCATAAGGACGTCGAAAAATCAAATACTAAAGTTTAAATAAAGCAAGAACAACAGTGGTTTGTGCAGAATAATATGGTACCATCATTTGTTTCGTCGGCTTCTCATCAGCTGCTTACAGCCTAAATAAATTGTGAGGTTTACGTACAGAAAAGTTTTAACATACTTGCAAATGTGACATGTTGTCAGTTGACAAAAATTAAGGAAAGGACTTACGTAATAAAGGCGACAAATGCGTACGATCGCATCTCCTCTACACGGGTCATGAGGTGGAAATCGAGAAATCCTTTAAAATTATCAATAGACAAAGGAGCTCCATTCTCCTCAAGTTTGCCGAAGCAATTTCTATCAAACGCTTCAAACCAGATTTATGTGTTCAGAAAGAAGCAGTTGTTAGTCTTTCCTTGCCATAGTAACTGCATGTCTTTATTCCCTACTCTGATTACGTAGTCTTTGTCTTTAACCCCTTCCCTCTATTTTATAATCTGTAACATTGCTTGTCTCTTGTTTCTATGACGTGATTTGAACTCAGTACATCGTTTTTATTACGTAACTCCTTTACCATTGCATGCATACATTTATTTTGACTTGAACTGCCTGTGTAAAAACTATATATGCACAATTTTCTGAACACTTTTCACTAATTGTGGAACTTTCTGTCAACTGACAACATGTCACATTTGCAAGTATGTTAAAACTTTTCTGTACGTAAACCTCACAATTTATTTAGGCTGTAAGCAGCTGATGAGAAGCCGACGAAACAAATGATGGTACCATATTATTCTGCACAAACCACTGTTGTTCTTGCTTTATTTAAATTCATCAAGGGGAATAAATGCATGAAATACTAGTCTTTTTCTTTCTCAATATTGGAAACCAGTGGCGGGAGTATTGAACAGCTGTTTCGCCCTTCTAGTTTGGGACTCATCGGTAGCACGCACCCACTGGGTTTCCAACCCAGGACCTTCCGATTACAAGGCAAGCTCGATGAGCCCCAAATATGGACGAAATAGATGTCCAGTACTCCCCGATGGTTTTCAGTTCTCCTCTCTAACTGATATCAATCCATCCGTGGGCAAACTCGAGAAACAAACAAAATCCCTACAAAATGACTATTGAAAATTAGACTAACGTTCTTTAGTGACTGGCTACAGGATGAAGTCGACTGGAGTTCTAGTGAGAAGTCAGGGTCTACCAGGTCGACAGTGAGGACAAATACTCGCCACCGATGACAACGGCTAGTGACCAGTCGCTCTAAAATCACGAATTGGTAGGAGTTAGAATTGATCGGCTGGTCATTGTGAAGACGGGTCCCAGTGATGGCTGAATATTCTACAAGCTTCCCCGCTAACTTGAAGGTTCTGGGCTCAAACCTCAGGGAATAAGTAATTATCAATGGCATAATACAGATAAGAACTACACCTGTTCCATTTGCGCTAAGTATTATTGGTCATTGAAATTGCCAAATGATGAAATGAAACAGATAGAAGAGGTGTTGGTGTTAAATAACTATCCTATAAAATTCATTAGGAAGATCGAAAAAGGCCAAAAGCAAAATAAAAATAATGGTGAAACTAATAATGATAACATAAATGAGAGAGAATATAAGGCATCTACTGTTATACCATATAAGGAGGGGACATCTGAGACCCTATGTAGGATTCTTAATAAAGCAGGAATTAGGGTGGCATTCAAACCTACAAACTCACTCAGGGACAAGCTCTGTAGGTTAAAGGACCCTGTTGGTTGACCCAATTAGACAAATAATATAATTTACAAAATACCTTACAATGACTGTGATTGTGGTCAACTACATAGATCAGGAGTAGTGAGATTATCAGAACATAAGAATTTAGCTAGGGTAAGAATGGTTGACCCCGAGAAGATAAGTAATTTAGAAAAATGCTCAGCAATTGCACTACATGCATTAACAAACAATAGCGTGGAAGAGGGTTAAGATTCTAAGAAGTAATCTATGTAGGTGGAGAGAGAGATTGATTACTGAATCCTGCCTGGTTCATCGAGTCTACACCCAACACATACAACAGAAGTGACTCGATGCAAATACCAGAAATATGGAAGATATATTTACCACCAGTCAAATCAGAGAAGGATAATAAATAATCATAAAATTCTATTTCAATTCACATGCATCATAACATTCTAACAAGTAACTTATTATGACTATAAAAACACTCGTTTTATTTCCCATCTAATTGTAATTGATCAATAACACTCATATTATTATTTCTGAATGTACATTATCCTATATTGATTTTTATTCCAATATCTAATCGATTCCACACATGTATATAAATGAAGGGAAAACGTTGTGTGAGTAACTTGATATGATTATGAGTGGCAATAATTTGTGCTCGAAAGGTCATCACTTAATATTACTGTGTAACACTGTGTGAAAAACTTATCCATAATGAAATTGCTAGTAGCTCTGATAGATGTGACGATAAAAATTTAACTAGTACCAGGAACAGTTACCTCACCTCTCTCTTTCTCTGTTGTCATTACATAGAACAAATCTGCTTGTAAAAGGCATATTCCAGCTTTAAAATAGTATAAAAGGCAAAAAAAGTTTGACATCAATAACATACTGACTTAAAACTGAGGTTTGTCAAGTTTAGATAATTAATTAGGTAATACAAGAATGATCTAATATAGATTCACTGAAAAAAAAACCTTCTTCGCAGCTGAACTACGATTAACCTTCTCCACGAAACCTATGATTCGTATGAACGTGAAGGATAAGCTACCACCGCTGACCTCATCATTGTGTATCTACAAATTCACCTGCTAGTGTGGAGCCAGGTATGTCGGCCGTATCCAGCGTTCACTATCCAAATGTATCACCGAACACTTACCCACAGTCATGGTTTTACAAAGGAGTAAAACGATGCCCCCACAGCTCTATCTTAGAACATCTGATAGATTCCAGACACCAAGCCACACCCCAAACAAAATTCAAAGTTGTCTATAGAACCCGAAGCAGTCTTCCTAAAAGTGTACGAATCAAACTTCCTCAGACTGCAGAAGCAATAGCAACTCACTTGCTAAGTCCTTAACTCTGCATACAGAAGAAGTTCATTCAATCACTACACTTGCAATGGACGTAATCTGTCTCATACCCGACAGGTAAATCCTATCTCTCTCTCTTCATTCGTATTATTTTGTCTTTTCGATTGCATCATTTTACATTTTCAACTTTCCTGTTCTCCACCCCCACCCGATTTCATTTCTACACCTCACCAACACTGTTACTGACTTGAACAACGCTCAATTTTTAGTCATTTATGTTACGTCATCCAATTTATTTGCCCAACTTCAGTCCTAATTTAAATGGCATTATTCCCTACCCCACTTCTACCTAGTCTCTAGCTGTATTTACCTGTTGCTACCCTGATCTAAGTTGAAACATTTTAGTCAATTATATCACGTCATCTAACTTACTTACTCAATCTTACTTTAGTTGCTGTCTGATTAACTTTGTTTCTATATTAGATCATTCTTGTATTACTTGATCAATTATCTAAACTTGACAAACCTCATGTACACACACACAAAAATAATTGTATACAAATGCGATTGTACAGCTACGTGAATGAATTCGCCGGCGAAAAGTTTCTTCACTGAACGTCTTCTCTTTTTCATGTCATTCAATGGGGATATCGGTTAGAGAATCACCGAAACTCACCAGAGAGTACTAGACAACCGTTTCGTCCTTCAAGTATGCGACTCATCGACAGTGGCCACCCACCGGGGTTCCAACCCAGGAGCTTCTAGATACCAGGAAACAGTTTTGCCAATGAGTCCCAAGTAAGGATGAAACAGCTTTCCAGTACTCCCTGCTGGTTTTCAATGGTTCTCTAACTGATATCAATCAGTGACTAAACCGGAAACATTGAAGATGAGTTAGTTGAATACATAAATAGTTTATTCACCTACACGAAAATAAACATATGCAAATTCTACTTCACTCATAATCTTGTGTTTGAATGACAGCAAAATTCTTAGTGCCGTCAACCCTGAGGTAGAAAAGTCGGGGGACATTCAACAATATATTTCCCTGACTGATAGTCTTATAACTTCTGAGGAAGAATAACCTTTGAACTATCTGAACAGCTGCATTTCAGCAGCGTTTTCCTCATTTCATTTTCACAGAGCTAACCTGCTATTAGCTATTACATTTTATGTGAGTTCCAAAAAGTGTTGCTTTTTGTCGAATGCCAAACAAGCATTAATCTGTACTGAAATTTCCTTACCAACCAACCAAGTGCAGATCATTTAACTTCCCAAAACGAGTGAAGTGTTCAACTCACTTGACCATTTCATTCCATATTCTTAAACTAAGATTCGGTGCAGGTGGGGGGTGGGTGGACTCGATAAACTATACACCTTATCAGTATCTCTCCCTAAAACCATTATATTGTTTATGTACCCAAAGTTAGCGAGACCTTCCCCTAGCATAATTTCCCTCCTGAGACGTCGGTTCTTCCGTCGTTTTCAGTGCATACAGAGTGAAGAGGAAGTAAACTACATAAAAGAGATACGTCTGTAATAAAAACTTAATAAGAATGGTGTAATTAGAAATCCGGTTACTTCAGATGACAGCTCTGTGTAACTTCTCATACAACACTGAGTATGAGTAGGATGCTTTGATCAGTAATGTTCATTAATCGGTTCATACATTCAGGAATTATCACAAAACCTTTCCACCGATACAGTCAAATGCCACATACTTAGATAGGGAAGTGTGCCAAGTGTCTGTTCCAAAATAAGTGGATTGGGGTGAAAATTTGATCATAACATAGTTGTTTGCACCTGAAACGGAATATGTGTCATGACATTGCATTAATCATAATGCTTAACATAGGAATTTGTTTTTTTTTGCTTAAAAAACTGATAAGATCAGAGATCTACAATAGCCTATAGAGACTATTCCGAATCCTCACACCACCATCCTTAAGCATTCCTGCAGCCAAATCATATTCAAGCTAGGGTTAGGTGTTGAGCAACTGGTCCAGTTCAGTTACACGTCAAAGCATTCTGTTCAGGGTTCCAGTCTTCTGTCCCAAGTTATTAAAGGCTTATCCCTCTTGAAGATAGTTTCACTTCGCATAGCTTTTTGACAACCCGTCTACTTAGTCAGCCTACCTGTAAGCAGTTGACGCCCGACCGATAGCTGCTACCTTGACGTGGTGGTCGGGCTTGCACATCGCGATAACCCAATAAGCTACACTGGCTGGAACCAATGTTCCTGGAGGTCCTACCATGCCAGGGGGGGTTTGGGCGAAGTCGTACTGCTGGGGAACAGGGATGTAACAGCAGTAAGGTGTTTCCCTCAGATGACCAGCTATGCTGTCTCTCCACTCTGGAGAGAGGGGGTTAGAAAAGGTCGACCCCAAAAATTGTACATCCCGACTTACCCTACGGTGGTCCGTAACCGGCGGTAAGTTTACTAATACGGAACCAAACCAAGAAACTAGTTCATACAGGCCGTGTGTGACCGGCCTCAAGCAGTCGTCCCTTGGGCTCTGCGGTCACGCAATACTAACCCTCTCTCTTTTTCAGGTATCCGAAGAATCAAGCAACTTCCACGGTGTGGGTAGCCGGGATCGAAAAGCACACGAAGCTTTTCTGAGCATCATTCAGACAAGCAGTTGACGAATATTAACTAGCACTGATGGTATTTGCTTTCGTCATCCACCCACATTCCAAAACCAGGAAAAATCTTTTTCAACATCATAAGGTGACATTTTTTTCATTCTCTAGATATAGAAAACCGAAATTCATTACACAACAATGAGTGTAATACATATCAATGTGAAATATGATGCATGGGCTAGGCTAATTAAAGAACTACAGCTGAATTAGAATCAAGAGGGATTTCATCAAAACAAAGCATTTCAAGGACGCTACAGGCGGGATAAAGTCCAAACGTATAAACAACTTGCTACAGGGAAGATCCTGGAGATGTCATTACGAAAATGATGCACTAACATCTTAAATATATGACATAAAAATCAAAAAGCTGACAGACTGAAGAATGCACATTTTCTCATTAATTGCAATGAGGACATAATTAAAATTAACAATAAAAATACCCAGGAAACCTTACTTTAAAATTTTATTAATGTTGATGCTGATATACATAAACAGACACCACATAATATAATATATGTATATATATGTGGTCAAAATTACTTTTTGACAAATGTTAAACAGTAAAAAATGATGAGTATTTGTCTTTTTTACAGAATCTTCATACAGTCTCTGGAGCATGCATGTTGAAACACGCATCCAGACTATGTATGATGTTAAGGATGAATAGATCTTCAAAATTTCTTGAAGTTGAAAAGTAATTCAAATGAATAAAATGTAAAGGTATGTTAAGCAAAACCACGTCAAATCAAACCGCATACAATCCCAAACGAACATTTTTATTTTGAAGTCTTGAAGGTTTATTTATTTTGTAACTTGATTGTGGTGTTTTTATTTATGTAAATTACAAAAGTTAAGCGACACATTGTAATATTGATAATCGCTTCCAAACAATGAAATTCAACTAAAACACTAAATTAATCACAGCCAAAAAAATGTGAAGGGATCCTAACTTTAAGAATTAAGAGCAGCTAAAACTGCCCATAACATTTCACAAGAACCTTCTTTATTTGCTTCTGTAACAAAATCCATTTGTAATGCACTGTCAATTCGCTTTCTGGCAAGATCATATGCACTGTCACTAAGATGTTGTAGAGCACTTTCAAGCACATCAGAATAATGAGATAAGAGAACTAGAGAAAAAAGACGCTTATCAATCTTGTGAACATCTGTGCTCCATTTATTAAGGATAACATCTTGAATACGATTCACTATGCGTTGTTTACTGCCTAGATCAACCAATGGATGTGTCATCATATCAAAGAGGATGAAATTCTGTTTTTCTGTTGTGCATATACGTTTCTCTACTAAATTTTTGGCAATCCTTTCCCTGACATTGCGCAATTGAAGTGGTAATTTAAGCGGATTCCATGTTTCACCTGATAGATAATATTTAAAGTACGAATATCACAAACTTACCACTGAGATATTCGATCCATGTTTTGGTATTTTCCGGTTTGTTTTCTTTTATATGCTTAAGAGCCTCGTCGAGTAGGGCATCACCTGTAGGCACACTTTTCTTGACAACAATACATCTGGAAAGCAAGCTTCTACGACGCATCCCACTTGGCTCTAATCCAATTCTATTTCTCAGGCCAAGTTCAACTAGTATACATCCACGAAGTCCACAACTAACACTGTCATTCCAGAATGACAAATAACCCTAGTACAGTTTTACGAGATGGATAACATGAACTCACCTCTCTGTCTTTTAGTCCTAAAAGTAAAACTTCTTCCATCAAAGTTAACCTGACGTCTTTGGAATCTGTTTCAGATTCTTGTTCCCCGTCAGTATCATTCGTAGTACTTGGTAGACTAGTGTTTTCCTTGACTATATTACGTCGGAAAATGACCGCCTCCTCTGTTTCAGCCATGAGTTTGGAGTCACCAGGTAACGAAAAGAAATGTCTGCACTTTATTACACGCCTGTATAAAATATTTAGGAAGATTCCTTACCTGTGGAAGATTATCTCGAAGTTCTCAACCTAAGTGAATACTTAGGTTGTCGTAAGATCTTCACTAGCAAATTTCCTTTTTAAGGAACTCGTGATTTGAAGTGAGCGATTTCACTTCAGTATTAAACTTGAATGTTGATTCCAGAGCACGCTTGCTTTCTTTAGCTATTTTCTAAAAGAAACAACAATGTTTTTTTTTAATACTAAAAGCTCAACTAGGCGTTTAAGATGGCAGGCATGCACTTCCTCTTAGTTCGACTGATCTCAGGAAGGATGTTGTTGCTGCTCTATTTTGACTGAACTAGAATGCACGTATATCTTAGTACTTCTTCGCGTTTATATTTGTGTCCTAACGTTGTGATTACTCGACATCCACAACGTAATTAAAAAGGCACTTGCGAAGGAATACGACAGTGTATTATTGCAGCAATCAAAATTCAAAAATCGAGCGAGACAAAAGTATCAATTTACAATGAAAGTATAGTACGATTATGAGTAATAAAACGGGTCACTACAATGTCTAGTCTTCTTTTCAAACGATAAAGAGTTAAGACAAGTATCCATTTCGTGAGTGAAATCTCAAAGACAAGGATTCGTACAGAGTTCGCACTAAACTCAAAGAAATTCGCCTCGTGTTTTCCTTTAAAAAGACCTAGTGGATAGGATTTTAACTAATATTTAAGAGTATTGTTTTTAGATTGCGAGATACCCTAAGTCACATTAAATGGACTCATTTGGATCGTACACAACGCAGTTGCACGATATCGGACAAATTTAATACAGTTCACAACCCATCAACAATCTAGTCGTCACCGATTAAGAAAGTAAACCATCTAGACAGCATCCATCCTGGTACTACAGATCGTGTCACTTCATGTAAAGATCTTAGTGAAAGCTAAATCTGTTCTTAAATTTGCGTTGCAAATTATATGAATTAATAACAGTGTTGGCCACAGTAGTCATCTGCATAAGTCCAAGTAATGTGCTTCACTTGCTACCTACTGTGAAAACTATTAAACACCATAATCAGTGTAAACATTTTAATTCGTTTTTGTATAAGCAATAGCCGCAGAAGGTTCTCTTATTTCTAGTACTAATAGTATTAACTTCTACATAAATTTGATATATTATATAAACCTTATAAGATTCATATTTCTCCCTAACTTTGTCCGGGTTTTCCGTGTGAACTTACCAGTCAACATGGTTTGTAGCATTACCACTAGATGACAATGAAATGCATGTCAGAGAAAATAGTTCACAGTGATTATATAATAGTTAATTAACTTCCACTTCGGCATTGCAGACCAGAGCAGATTACCGGAAATAACGCAAAACAAAGGGCTGAGCATATAATTCCAAGGACTTTCCGAAAACAGGTAGATTTTGGTAGCCGAAACATAGTTTAAAGCAAGTACTAAAGCACTGAGTCAATTACCCCATATATCCGAACGTTACACCGTCAAAGTCCCAGCACCCGCGTTGCAGCTCCACTGTCCAATATCCTGTTGTGAGCGAGTACAATCCACCTAATTCACATGTGATCCCCTTTAAAAGATAAGAAATCTTGAATAAATTCTGACGTTAAACCCCATAGCTGGCATAGCTCCTTACGCTCTGATGCCCAGGTTTACCGTAAAGTCGGTGGGAAGCTAAGTTTCAATTCAGATTTCGGATTCAGATTTATTGGTTGATTATAGGAGGCTTGAAGACCATGTCAATTCTTTTTTGGTAAATTTCTCGGTTTGTTCAAACCCTTCTTGAACGAGTCAGTTCCAGGAGTTTATGACTCGGTGTGAGAACCAGTACAACAATATTGTTTCTTCTTGGTTTTTTAACTCTCCTGCTATGTCTTCTAGGGTGTTCCGATCTCGTGGGAAGAAAAAGAGAGAATAGGTCAGGCCTGTAGTCGTTATTTAAAATTTTAAACATTGTAATTAAATCTCCTCTCTGACTACAGAGAGATATTTAAACTGTCTAGTTTTTCCTTACATGATAAACTATTCATACCGAGAACCATACGTTTTGCCTTCCTTTGAACTCCTTCTAGAATATGTGAGTCCCCTTTAAGACAAAGACTGGCCGCTTGGATACAGCTTTCTAGTCTTGACCTCACCAGAGATGCAATATAAGGTGAACATATCTCTTGTGATTCTAGTAAAGGCTCTGCGAATCGCCAATAAAGATCTGAAACCACTTGCAGCCACTGCGTGACAGTGTGCCGTAGTTTTTAAATCATGGCTAACTATGACACCTAAATCCAAATGGGTCTGAAGTGATGGCAGTGTTATTCCCTCTAGTTCGTAGGAACTGATGCTTGCGTGTCCGACGCGCATGGTTGCACATTTCGCTACATTGATTGGGAGCATCCATTATTTGGACCACTCTGATAATTTTTTAAGGTCCTCTTGCAACGTGAGCATACCACTGCCGCCCTTCAGCTCTCTCCAGATTTTTAATTCATCTGCGTATAGGACCATAGGGGAATCAGCTAGCAGAGATAACTCATTGATGTAAAAAATAAATAGGAGGGGTCCGAATACCGCGCCTTGTGGCACTCCGCTACGCACTGCCATCCAGGAAGGGAGTTTTGAGTTGATCCTAACCCTCTTCCCCCTCTCTATGAGGAGTTCCCTAAACCATTTTAGTAACCTGCCCTTGATACCAAGACTTTCTAACTTCTTGAGTAGTCTCTTGTGAGGAACTTTATCGAAGGCTTTGCTGAAGTCCATGAAGACGACGTCAACAGGTCTTCTGTTGTCCCTTGATTTGACCCAGCTTTCTCTTGCAGTGAGGAGATTTGAGAAGCATGACAGGTTTCCTCGGAAGCCATATTTCTCTCTGTATAAAAAATTGCTGCTTTCTAGATATGCCACGATGCTTTTCTTAACGATTCTTTCTAGTGCCTTGATTAAAGAGCTGGTAATATTAGTAGGCCTATAATTTAAAGGGCTTTATCTTGATTCTCCTTTGTGGATGGTGGTTACTATGGCGTCTATCCAGTCACGCAGTAACACTCCATTTAGGAGAGATAGATTGAAGATCGTGGTCAGTGGGCCGGTCATGTGAGCTGATAGAGCCTTGAGAAGCCTTGGATGAAGAATATCGGCACCAATTGATTTCTCTGCGTCTAGTTTTTTTAGGCAGTTGAGCACGATTTCTCGGTCAACGTCGACGGAGTCTACCTTGTGTTCCTCTGATACAGCTAGAGCTGATCTTATGCGGAGTGACGATTCCTGTGTAAAGACTTGGAAGAAGTAATCTGTCATTGCTTCTGCTCTTTCTCGATCTTCTTCGATTGCGTCATTGTCAGTAGTCAGGTTTGGGAGGCAATTGGATGTTTCATTCCTGAAGTCCATATACGAGGAAATTTTCTAAGGTTATGCCTTTGCACTTTGAGCCAAATGTGCTTCGAACTTCAGCCTTGATAGGGGGATTTCTACAATAGCTTTATTCCTAACAGTTTTGCATTATTTCCTGGTCTCAGGAGTCTCAAGTGTGTCAACAGATGCCAACATTTGTGTTTACGTCTGAGTAACTTACGAATCTCTCGCTCAGTATTAATAATTTATATTTCGTATAAACGGGTAAGTTTACAAGAAATGCATTCCATTTTTACAGGCACGACCAGTAATGTTATAAATTACAATCCTGAAGTATCATAAGTAATTACTTTTTCAAAAGTTTAAATTGTTCAGTTATTGTACAAGCAATCAGAACAGGTTCTTATAAATGTTAAATTGTAAGCCATTTACTAAGGTCACCATCAAAGCTGAGCGAAAACCCAAACTTCATTCCGTTTCCTGCTGATAGTTATGGTCAACCAGTAATAATAATAATGTATATTTTCATATAAACATAAATTTACATGAAAATGCATGCCATTTTAACAGGCACGATCAAGTATGATATAATGTCAGATAGTACATTGTCTACGAGTTAATAATGTTTGAACAACTAAATATTTGAATATATATATATAAATACACTCATTGTCTGACCCATGTCGTATCATTATTGAATTAAACGGTAGTCCTCCAGGTTGCGCAGGAAAATCGACTTCATTTCGTTTTCAACCCGTAGTTGTAGGCATACGATAACCAACCAATATTGAGGTAAGTACAACGTTTACAAGGGATAGTAAGCTGTTTTAGAAAAGTAAAGATGCTAAGGTGAATCATCAAAGTGTAATGAAATAGGTAAATGCAATGTATCATTAATAGATGCATTCATAAAGGAAATACAATGGGAGACTATAATCCCTAGGCTGACAAAGTTCCTTTGCAATGTATAATGCTACCCATATAGGTCTTACTATCATGATGTCCACTTTTGGTTTTAATACAATTATCCACAAGCCGGTTGTTTTTATTTCATACCTTTTTGTGTTTGGTGCACAACCGTACCCTATAGAGAATGGGAATAGAATAAGTCGAATCAAATTCATAAAGAGCTATAAAATGTTAGGTTAAGTGGAATATAATGAGCAAGTGAAGACGTTATTAGAAAATGAATGAGATGTGACATTGTAAAGTGATATTCAAAGATCCGACAAAGGAAAGCAAGTTAATTTATAAGATCCCCCATAAATCTGTGCAGAGCCCACGTGGTCGCATCTCAACAACAGGCTGAGCTAATGGTATATGTTTAAAGGTAGAAGCATGATCTATCTAGGCGATCATTGTTATCTTTTTCAAGATAAAGATCCAAGCCCTCATAAAAATCTCGAGCCGTCAAATTGCATATTGTTGTTCCTGCAGAATGGGGCGATTCAACTTAGTGACCACATCTACTGATCAACATGCGCCACCCCCCTCTTTTTATGATGTTAGGCTCTGATTGTTATGGCTACAGCAAATATATTGCTTGATTCCAGACACGTTCGTACCTCACATTCCATTTGCCTAGCTTTCTTAGTGAGTGCTTCCAATAGATCTCCACATACAGATTTATGAACATATTGTATATGTGTGCATGCGTCTAATGAATAGATTAGTTTATAAGATGTTAAACCCTTAAAGAGTAAAAAGAATAGGTTTTGTGAAGAGTGGAGCAAGATTCATCAGAACACTATAGTTAGAGTTCAATGTAGGTAGTATGAACTGAAGGTAAGGTCGGTTGGCAGGACTTATTGTACTAAATTATCATGAGTCTTTTATATGGTAAACATTTGACATTGCAAAGTAACCAGTCTACACATATTATAACGCAGAACCAACAGAATTTTAACATTTGGTTAACAATACTGCAGTGTGTGTATACTGAAGGAGTGTAGTTATTCTAAGAGGGAGCCGTGAAGTAAATCAAACTATATATGATAAGAGTGTAAGCAATATAATAATTTGTATTATCAAAGAATACATTAAGCTCAATAACTGAGTGTTATAAGGGAAACAAGCGTGGTTAAGCAAGAGAACATTTGCTGCATAAATATTTTAATCATTTTAAGTATTGCAATGACAATCAAATGTCAAGAATTGATTATGCATAATTACTAAGTATTATTATATTAGTATTGGGACTAGTGTGCTTTCCGTAGTTAAATATTGAAATGTCATTGTCTCACCACCACCGTATCTGCTGATCAGCATGAGTCAGAATACGTTGACACTGTTTCCGACACCTTGGGACTGACCAAGGGATGAAAGGTTCAGTTACCTGGCCGTAAAGTTGTTCAAACTGGTCCCATGCGGCTTCTACTTGGGACTCTGGGTTTATGTACGAGTTCACTGAGTTGGCTGCTGAGACAGTCGGATTTATATCAGCTTTCCAAACGTTTGGTCGAGCTGCGGCTTTGTCCTGAAAGTGAGAAAAGCGTATTCACTTCTTCCTAGTGGAGGGAGATGTTGTATGAGATCCACATACTCACCATGGGAGAACACTAGGTCCAGAGTTGGACTAAGGCCAGCGAAATGCCAGATTCTAGCAGTTTGTGATCAAAGGAGTTGTCTTAAGATGGCGTCGTATGGCCTGTCCAGTCGGCTGTTGGGTCCTTGAAGTCGCCGACTACGAGACTTCGACGTTTCGGTGTCCAGGAGCCTAGCTTCTCATTGGCGTCCTCCTCGCTAACCGTAGTCGACTGTGTCTGCTTGCTGCCCATCCATAGCTTTATCCCCTAGTACACCTCTTCTTCATGTCAGTCTTTCTATTACTGTTACTGGAGGGCTTGTCCGGCATCGCAGGGGCAGCATAGGTGTCTGGAATATGGTGGGTGCTCTTCTGTGCTGAAGGGCACTCACTCCCTGAAGAAGGTGCATCAGGAACGTGTATTGTGTCGTCGATGACGCTAATCACGTCATCGGTGTCTGCGTAGTAGCCGCTCTTCCCCTTTGATGGAGGACTCTTGCAGTCCAGGAGCTTTAGAGCCTCACCGAGAGTGGCAATAGCTCCCGTTATACGGAACTTAGTCGTATTACAGCAGTCATTGCACAGCCATTTCGCCGGAGGTTTGCAGCAGCGCTTGTATGCTTCAGGAGTTAGATTTGTGCATATGCTATGAAACCATCTCCTGCAGCTATCACACCGCATTCCTTCTTCAACTGGAAATCGGCACATAATTCTTCCGCAGCGGTTCCTTTTGGTAGGCAAGCTTTCCAGAGTGAATTAGGACAAAAAGATTCATATATGACCCTATATAAAACCTTCATAAATCAATGATAAAAAAGCCAACAAGTCTACAAAAATGGATTCAAATAACAACTGAGTTACAAGAAAACAACTTCCTATAATTAAATAGACTTAAAACTGAAGCGTAAGCTAAATTCAATCAGAATAAACTGATTTAAAGTTAATCTATGGACTTTTGGAACGTATAATACAACAAAAGCCGAAATTAAACAAGAGCGTGTAAAATTCAATCCACTTTCAAAGTTCGTACGGTGAAGAAGTTTTAGCTGTTTCTAATACCCTGGCACTGTTATGAACTGTTTTAGTCCTCTTACAAATCATTATTTTTCTCTGAAAAAGCCATACAACTGACATTGAAATGGTAACAAGGTTGAAAGTGGAAGGAAAGTGAAGAAAGATCCTAATGTGTCACACATTAACGATGAAAAGTCATACAGAAATGGATGACATGGTTACTGGCTCATATAAACTGTTTCATCCCAATGACTATGCTAATCACACCGCACCACTTATTTCTAAAACGCATGAGCTATTAGAACACTATAACGCCTAGATTCATTAATATATATTATGACACTAAATAAACCCTAACACTTCGCAAAAATACATGAAAAAACAACTCGAATATAGGTAATGTTTACTATACACTGTAATACAATTTACATAAACATTTATATATACATAAAATATTAATGTTCTCTTCATGTTTACATACTTCCTCTTTCTGGTATTATATTCCTGAGCCTGCACTTCTATATATCTCCTGGTCGAGGTCGAACAACCCCACATTTAAACTGAAATGACCATTTAAGTAAATTCAAACTCAAATTCCATGAACGATCCGATGCTACCATTTGAAAACGCTGGCAAACATTCTGTACCAGGAATATTCTTGATCTGAAATAAAGAAGCAACTGGTTTTCAAACAGTTTTCAATATAATACTCAACTTACATATACAGTCTGCCATGCTGACACAAATGGCGCCAATGGATGTTTCTAGAATCGACCTCGGCCCCATTTCATGCAGTAAACCAATCCAACATGACCTAATTTAGTTTTAGTAAAAGCGATCAAATTTCTTTCCTATTATAAAATTACGATTAGACTGCTGAAAAATATGGAATAAATACATCACTGATCTCAACATAATACATCAATGAACATTAAGCCAAGGATACTGTTCACAGCAAAGTTATATAGGAGAATTGACTTCAAGCTTTATTTTTCCCAGATATTTGTATTATATTCATCTGACGTCTGGGTGTTTTGTTAATGCGAAGACAATATTTCTATATCTCTTTATGTGTTACACAGACAGACTATTTTGCAGACTGTTCCGACTGACTGTAATGTCAGAAAGAACCACCAAACTGTAAACTCAACATACATCGAAACATGTGTAATTTATATAATAACTTATCCATGCCTGTACAATTGGTATGTTCCTGCATAAACAGGAATAATTATATATATTAATGAAGGAAGCTAAGGGATATACAGTGGATGGACATCGCATCTCACTGTGTTGAAATGAGAAATTGATCGGACGTGACTTGTTTGCTGCCGCACGATCATCAACCCCTCGTTTGAGATTATCCTGTCGTCAATTAATGTGCATGGCACTTCAGTAAGCTCACTCTCGAAGGTGAAAAAATGTTGCAGAGCTTCTAAAAGAGCTCCTTGTAGGAGTATTTTTGCCTACAGATTTAGTCCATCCTCAGTACTGACGACACAGAGTCTTGGCGTCACTACAGTTAAAAACAGAATGACTTGACTTAAACTTTATCTGTTTCTAAAACATAAAATAAATCATACAACTACACCAAGAAAATATACAACCCATTGTTACTCAAGAAAGGACAAAAGCGCACCGAACAGTATTGAGGGAACGGACGAAATGAACAGTTAATTAATAACACACACACACACAAATAGGGTGACAGAAGACAAAGGACACTCAAGGTCACTTCACGTGGTGTGAGTTACATTAAATTAACCAATAATCGCGACAAAAGGGTCACATAATATTGATTAGCTGTCTAGCGAACAGTCTATCTGTCTGTCGCGATTTAAACTCCTCCGTAGGCATTCCTATCTCTTTACATACGAAATTAATTGAGGCAAGCGTCCTATAGTTCAACACTTATTTAGGAGAAAATGGAGACATATCAAGCATATGCTGAGGAAGCCGTCGAATGACATCGCGCGCTAGGCCCTTGAGTTGAATCTGTGGAAAATGGCGAGTGAGTCGTCCAAGGGTGACATGGAGGAGATCGTGTGGGGAGGAGGAGATGAGAGGTTATGGGCGACCGTGGACCCAGATAAAGAGCACGGCAGGAAATAGGAAAAAGCGATGTGTTGTTGAAGCCTAATATTCCATTCAGAACCCAAGGGGACAATGATAATAATACGGTTTCCGGCTACTTGGCTTATATGAATCGGCGTTTCTCTTATATTACCAATTAAGACAAGATTATGAATAAACTTCATTTCCCTGTGATTTAGACTTCGGCTGCAGAGGAAGTGTCCTAAGGTGAGTTCCGCTACATAAAAGGGGCTCTCAGTTCTCGAGAATTAACTCTTTTCCATCGATTTTATTCAACTATATTAGTTCTCTCATGTAATTTCCATGGATGAACACCAGGTAGAATTGTTGCCTGAGATTCCCATTAGTTTCTGAATACCGAAAAATGGACCTTATCAGCATTCGTTATAAACATCAGGTTTTACACAACGAAAGTGCTGAAACGTGCAAACAGGCTGTTTGCCCGATCGTTTCTATAAACATGGCTTTAAACGTTTTTCGCTTGTATGATGGTTAGGTGCAAAGTCCACTTTATTAAGTCTTCCTCCTTCCTCTTTCTTTTCAAACTCCTTACTTCAAAATATCTATATTCTGAATATCCTGGTTTTACTAACAATATTCCTGTTCCAAAGAGTTAACAGTTTTATTGATCATCATTTGATTATTTTTCGACGACTTCTGCTGACTCATCCAGTTTTTCTTCCTGGAGAGTCTGCTTAAATCGCTGAGCTATCTAAATTTTTCATGCATTAAAATGCATTATGTTCACTCTGTTTCTTATTGTCTTAATCAACGAATTACCACCATGGTTCGCAATCTTTAGACGCGCACAGTCTTAAATAGGTTTCTATCTGTAGAAGGAAATGGAAGAAAGACAAATCGGAGTAGTATTGGAACATGATTTGGAATAAACACTGTTTCTTCAAATAGCAAATCACTGGTTATCATATCATTTGAAGATTCTGCACAAGTAGTAAATATCTTGCCACGAACATTGCTGAAAATTCTGTAATGCGTCTAAATGCAATTTTCAGGGTGAAGCTATTGTTCCTGATATGTCATTTCATCGGTGTCTCCTTGATATAACTTACGAGAACGGATGAGCTCCTCCTTAAAGTGACAAAACACCACATGAGTCAGACTACTCTTGTCCGAGATTACGTTCCAGTGTTTCACAATGACAGTAGCGTCGTAGCACAGGGTTAAACTACATTTTCAGCCTAGTTCTTATCAGAAAGATTTTTCTGCTGTGGCTATTCAACAGGCTTTTCACTGCTTCCGACAATCCTGGAAGTGACATCACAGGTCTCTGACAACCAGTACTCTGCAGGTTATCCTCCTTGAATGTAGGAGTAAACGTGGCTCCCTTTAACATTTTCAATGGTTGCAATTGCTCAATAGAGTCCCAAAGCAGCTAAAACAGGCCTGTGTACATCGACTCTTTATAGTAGGCTTTATTTCATATAAATTGATGAATCCTCTAGATACCCAGCTGCCGGTTTACCTCCATTTTAGTCATATGACAATGTCAGGCTCTTTTGTCAACCGCAGCTTGGAAATGGAGTGCTGTAAATCCAGTCGAGTAGATTGTTGTCATCAATATACTGTTACCAGTATGCGTGGAGGAAAACCGCTTTAAGCACTACGACAATTTAAAGGACACGCCAATGACTACAACGAAATGTATGTAAGAGGTCAGAATAATTGACTAGATAGTTCCATCTCTCGACAGTCGGTTTTCGGCCATCAGTTAGTTCATCTCTGTTACTCAACTTCATCACAAAATCTGCCACTATTTTGCGTTTGAAGTGGAGTAAAAGTGATAGCTGTATTGAATTGTGGTTTTGTACTCCTATGACTTTTGATTCTTGTACAGCGATGGCCATTATAATAACCCTTCATTAGATGGATGAAAATTATGCTAACCACCAAGCTACAGCAATCCATGTCAGGTGATCAGCCACTTGAGAATAAGGTGTTAATCAGCAAAGAGTAACTAACTAGACAACAGCAACTGACTTTTTTTGTAACCGGAGCTAATGGGCTGACGATCCTAAAGTCCTTCAATGATGTGGGCAGAGAAGCCTCCTAAATATACCCATGGCGGAAAATGCGGAACATTCAACGTTATGTTATATCCGATCGTTTCTAAAGCTCTTTATCTGCAGCCACTACCGTTTAAATAAATGTTGTGGTTAATAAATGAGAAAGGCTGAAAACTCAGTCATCCATTAACCTGGAAACTAATAACTGGCCTCTCCAAGCTACACCAAAGAATACCCCATTCTGCAAAGGTGCTGGTGATTTACTTGGCCTACCAGCTCTCACTGATTGCCAAGCTACCTTTTAGCACCGTTCGACGCGCTTAGAACCGAAAATAATCCTATAGTGAGGACTAGGGGCGGCCCTATTTCTTGAAGCATAGTGCCGGATTTCCAAAATGACACATCAAAACATTTACGTGTCATCGAACTTTAATATGATGATGATATATATTTATTCCTATCAATGTAGGACACACCAGTTTTACAGGTATGCATAAGTGTTATTTAATTTATAGTGAAATTACATGGTTGCTGTCATTTCTGTCATTAGTTTGTGAGTACAATCTCCTAGCTAGTCATTCAATAGGCCACATTGAGAAATATAGAAATATTGTCTTCGCATTAACAAAAAAACCCGAGTATGTGTTGGATGGACTTCAAATATTTGGGAAAAAATAAAGCTTGAAGTCAATTCCTCCACGTAACTTTGTTGTATGCGGCATCGCATCTTGTTCTTGATTTATGTTCGAATTGGGTATTAATTTGAAATGAGTGATTTATTTGTATGATTTTGTCAGCATTTTTATCGTAAGTAACACCAGATGTGAATTCTACTGAATGCAGATTAATATTGATTATTGTCAGGCAGATTTGTTTTACTGCGCCCACGTCAGCCAATACCGCTATCCGTCACTGCATGGTTGTTTCGTGCTAGCAAGTTGATTAACACGTAGAAAGCTATATGTAAGCCATTTCAGATCATTGACAATGCTTGTATAAGATACTGTACAGCGTCTTGTTATGGTAGCAGTAGATTTTATCAAGGATGCTGAGTCATTACTACCCAAACCTTGAGGGATGATATATGAATGAGTGACATCAATTGTTTCTCAGCTTCAGTTTGAATGTAGATCTGTTCAACTTCTACCACAAGGCAAATAGAAGAGAAGAGGCGAGCAGCAAAGTTGCAGAGAGCAAACAAAAAGTATGTGGAGTCAAACATATATGTTTATATTCGTTGTTAGTTGTCATTTAGTAAACATAAGTATTTATTCCTACTTAGTCTTTTTATGCATCTGTGTGACTAGTCTATTTATCGTTTATAGAGTAATTGGGGAAATTATGAGCGTCTTTAGGGGCTGTAGCAAACCAATAATTGGTTCGTTCTACTAATAAGTAGTAGTTTATTAATGTAATCAGTACAGTGAAACAGTCTGTACAGAGAGCGCTTGAAACTTATAACTGAGGTGCGAGTTCTGACTTCTAGGGGCAGGCTGTTCCATATTTTAGAATACATGACTGTGAAGTTCTCGTGGGGTGTTGACTTAAAGGCTTTCATTATCACTGTGCAAGTTTGGTGAAGCAGATCGTTAGAGCCTTCCTGTGCGAATTGTATGTCCTTGCTATCTGAGAATGATATTTTGTGTAGGACCCTAAAGAAGAATACCAGGTGTATAATAAGTCGTCTTGTCCAGAGTGGGTCAAGTTTTAGGATCATTCACCGTGAGATGTAGTCTTTCTTACAACTGTAGCCAAGTAGTTTGGAGGTGAAGTGTCTTTGGATACTTTCTATCCTTAGCTTGTCACGTGTGCGAGTGCTGCTAATAATAAATGGACAGTATTCTAGTAGTGGCCCTACACATGTTTTGTACAAAATGAGCTTGGCTTCACTGTCGTGAAAGTTCCTTGGTATGCACCCTAAGAGCGTCCTCGACTTTCGAGTCGTGAAAGAGTTATTGGTTACAATTATGGAACTGGAGAAACACTTGTGCGAGTCTCATAACAAAAATGAAAATATATAGCGAATCGAGCCAAAATGTAACGCAAACGTTGAACGTACCAAGGCCAATGTTGACGCTATCTTCAGAGTCAGAACAACAAACCGTCTATTTCTGATCTGCAGACTGAAGTTCGCAAAATAACAGACAATGAGCCAATTGATGTAGTATATTTAGAAAACATGGGTAGAATAATGATAATTTATTTCTGTAACAGAAACAAGCCATTTTTACAGACATGAACATATGTACTCAAATTTGAAATGATAGAATATATTATAAATAAATAAATAAATTTATTCTCATAGTACAGTACATGAGGGACGCCAGTTTACAGGCATCATCAAATTGTTACAGAAATAGAACCATATAATTTAATCACAATTTACAGCCAGTAGCAAGATATGCTTTACATGTTCGATGGAGATTATACATACACTTGATAAATGTTAATTCCAGTAGTATAAAACAGCCTTTTCACTTATATACAATCATTTCTGTGCAAAGTTGGAAAAATCTGCTAGATTGTCAGTGAGTGCAACACAACAGGAAATACAGGAGTATTGTCTTCGCATTAACAAAAAACCAGGTCTTTGGTGGATGGATTATAAGTGCCTGGGAAAAAAATAAAGCTTGAAGTAAATATTCATACATAACTTTGTTGTGTGCAGAGTCCTCGAATTATAGTTCATTGATGTGTTATTTTGAAATCAGTGATGTGTTTATCTCATTTGATCTGCAATGTCATTGTTGGGAGTAAATACATAAGCTTCAGACGCATTAATTAATGGATTTCTACTGCTTGTGGGTATTTTCTTAGCGTGAGGAAGGTTTATGTATTTCAGCTGTTCCGACAGGAGTTGAGAATATTAACTGCTCAGCAACATTATGGGTATAAGTTCATCACATTATCTAAGGAAAGGTGGGTTGCAGTTGGTGAGGGATATATGGTGCCCAACGAGCGTTCATCTGTCCTTGTGATGTTGTGGTGAGTTATACCTTTTTCATGTTGTCGGTTTATGTCCATTTTATTCCACTTATTGTGTTGGGTAGTAGTTTTACAAACGAGATTTCTTGTCTGTTTGAGGATACGTATCTTAACCGTTAATGTTTTATCTAGAATTATAAATATAGGCAAAAAACAATAGGTGTAGTATTTAAGCTTATACATTAAATGGACCTATAATTTCGGAGGCTCTCAGATAGGAACTAGAACTAATATCGTTTGCAAACTCTTGTAGTTTGTCATTAAGCACCTTTTTGAAGGAGGCCAATGTACTTGCTTGACGCATTTCCATTGGCAGTTTATTCCATATCTGTGCATACCTAATCAAGTAAAACTTTTGCCTGGTGGCTGTTTTACATTGTTCGATAGCTACTGTACCCTTAGTGTGTCTTAGTTTGTAGCCATTGTCATCTGAAAGTCGAGTGCCATTAGTAAAGGTAAAAACTAAGTGGTTTAGAAGCTTATAGTAAAGTAGTTCAGTCTCAGGCGTCTTAGCCATAGTGTTTCTAGTCCTAGGGTATCACATCTAGTGGAGTAGTTCGTACCATTTCCGGTTCCGAGTAATTTTAACGTGAAGTACCTCTGCACTCCCTCGACTTTCAATTTGTCCTCTATGCGTATGCTACTATACATGAATGAACAGTAATCGAATAAAGGACGCACACAACCTTGTACAACAGAATTCTAGACTCATTTCTGTAGAAGTTCCTGAGTAGAAAGCCGATAAGCTGCGTGACTTTGACACTTGTTCAGAAAATGATAAGTTAGCTGTTTGATTTGTTAATTTAAATTTAGATTGAATACTGGTTTATGTGAGAGGAACATTGAAAAAGTACAAATAACTAGATAGATGATTTCTGAAATCTTCTTTCGACCGAATAAGTTATAGAATACAGTGTTAAACGAAAAGCTTAAATGACAAAATAATTACTCCATGCCAATTTCACTCAGGAATTATAAATGATTACTTCAGTAGTAGGAGGTAAGTTGCATTTCGGTACATGTGCTGAAGTGAAACATGAGAGGGAACTTGGTTTGTTCAATAGAAAGCTAACCGGTGTATCTGATACGCAGGGTGAAAGTACGTGAAGTGAGAGGATGGACGACTCTGTATGAGATTCGAGAGAGTTGATATAGTGTGCCTCGGCAGAAATCTTAGCCAATGCTGAGTGTTTTTTCAGTCAGTTTCGGAGTGTGATTGCGAGCAAGTTTCCTGGTGCGAATCATATGTTAATATACTTGTTAAAATTTTGTAAGATGAAGCGAGAACGTCCACTGAAGACTACGAGGCCCTAGCCCCAGACTTTGGGCGTGATAGACTCATGTAGATACTTTAAGATTTTTGTTCGAGAAAATATGGTATCTCATTCACATACGGGAGACTTAAAAAGATTTTCTCTTCTGATTATTATGAGAGGTTGTCACTTCACTGGTTTTGCAATAAAATTTCGTTGGGTAACACAGCTTAAGCTTCAAATTTGAAATCGCCTATAAATTTCAAATACATAACCAGCTGTTTACCTATTATTATGCGAACGAAATGTGCTGATCTCGTTGACGAAACTTTGGTTACAAACAAGAAACCAGCTTCAGAGATTCCACCGTTTTGGAGAAGAGTTGATTGAATATGATACAGGATCCCAACAAAGTTAAATACGGCTAGGAGAAAACACATGCTTGTGGATAAATAGTCTTCTTTGCGACATATAATGGCCTAATTGAACACCAAGGGCCAAAACGCCTGGAGATCAAGCCAGGTGAGCTCGGAAACTGAGCGTTGTGTCAGAGCTTTCACGACCTAAGTAGCCTTTCGAAGTTGGTTTATTGTAGGGGATAAATGAATTTCGTCAATTCGGTTGAATCTCATACATTTCATTTTCGACTGTCAACTTTTTCATCTGTACCGACTCAGTCAGATCGAGGACAATTGGGTTTTGAAGGGACGAGCGTGAGACTGACTTGTGCTGAGGTTATATATCAATGTGCGCTCTTCATGCCATAGCTGGTAAATACATCCTCGAAAAGCCGTGAGAGCTAAACTCCCGCTTCCCAAGCTGAGTTCATTTTAAGCGCGGCCAGCGCACCGGATCAGGTGGGCTAGGATAAAACGGTAAGGAGGTGATGTGGCCAAAGTTAAAATCTGGAAGACTAAATGACTAGACAGCAATTTTGAGCTCCATTTATAGTCTTAGATGACCGGAGACGAGCTCGAAGTAGTTCAGACAGCCAAACTAGCCGGTGTGATGGTCAAGAACAAGAGAAAAACCATTCGAAATCCAAGTGTGTCCTATGCTTGCCTAAAATTTGTTTGTTACTAGACCTTGTGTCTCAGAAGATAATTCAAAAGTAGGTTGGCGTATGGTGCACCGCCTCTCCTGGGCAGTGGTAAGGATGAGGAGAGCTTGACAACAACTATTGGACATAACATATTTTTTCGATATTTGGAGAAATAATCTTCCAGACAGATTTGGTTCTTGTTTCGCTGCACACCTGCCCAGAAGTTTCTGTGGAAAGACTTGGACAAAAAGCACTCGGTACATGTAAGCAGGGCTTATTCCACGCCACAGATACCCAAACCTATTGGGCAGCCTCCTTTTGAAGAACAGGTTTAGAAGCCGTCGCCGTAGTCAAAATAACTAACCAAACTGCTGACCGACAGCTTGTACTCTTGCAAGAAACTAATTCAGCTTTTAGACGTTGATTTTTGAAAGCACTGCAGTGGGAAAGTGAAGCCGGAAACCTACTCAAACACATGGAAGACAGCCAGCATTCAATAGGTAAGGAAAACCTTATGAATCATGAAGAAGGCATAATTCCTACTTATTTACTCACCTTATTCTTCTGAATTTCTCAGTCGCTAGTTACTCCTGAGTGGTCACTGCATACTGCGTTGTGAAGATCCCATACACTTAACTGTTTGAAAACATTTAGGAGACGCGAAGACACCACGTATCAGCAATGACATAGCTGGGCCTTCAAATTGCCTGATATACCCAGTGTACATGGATGGGTAATATCCAAGACAAAACAATGTAGTGAGTCAGCACATGAAGTCATCTGTTGCCATCTCTCTGGTAGTAAGGAAATGTCAAACATTTTCGAGAAGGTATGCGACTATCACTCTAGAGAGTGTAGGCTACTAAGTACGCAAAAAGCAACCGTGTCTAAAAGCCGTCAAATAAAGAGTCACATATTTTTCGTGAAGCTTCTAATGTGGACACGGATTACTGGATTATATTCGATATTCCAAAGTAATTCACAACAGGAAGCTCACTGAGACATTCGAAGTGATAACAGGAGTAAGATAAGAGTCCCTCCTGTCACTGATGACACTTTTCACAGTGATGGACTTGATCGTGCGTCGTATTATGAGACGACAGAAGACAGAAATACATTGGAATGATAAGAAGACCCTGGAAGTTCCTGATTTCGAGAGTGATTAATATCCAATGCCACACAAACTTGAAGACTTACAGGTGAAAACTAACAGCTTAGCAGACGAGAAAGGTGGAGATATAGGGTTTCGAGTGAACATAGGGAAGACATTTGATGGAGAAACCTAGACAACAACAATGTGGACCAATCACCAGCGACGGGAGAAATTCTAAGGAAACAGCTCCGCCACTTTTCTAGACAGCATTGTTTCAGCCACAGGCGGTACGGGTAAGGACGTCAAATCCGACCGAAATTGGGGCAGCAGGAGAAGCTTTCATTAGTTTGAAATCGGTGTAGGAATTCATTGCACCCTGCGCAAAGAAATGTTCTGGATTCTTAGCGCCAATGTTAAGTCACTGCTTCTGCACGACTCAGAGTCTTGGTGTGTCATCAAAAGCATTTACAGCAGGTCTCAGGCTTTTATCAATAGCTGTCTTCGCTGCATACTGAAGATTAGATGGGCAGAAACTATTGGCCGACTCCATTTAACTGCTCCTTGATTGCAGTGAGTAATAATATATATTTATTCCTGCTTATGCAGGAACATACCAATTGTACAGGCATGGATAAGTTATTATATAAATTACACATGTTTCGGTGTATGTTGAGTTTACAGTTTGGTGGTTCTTTCTGACATTACAGTCAGTCGGAACAGTCTGCAAAATAGTCTGTCTGTGTAACACATAAAGAGATATAGAAATATTGTCTTCGCATTAACAAAACACCCAGACGTCAGATGAATATAATACAAATATCTGGGAAAAATAAAGCTTGAAGTCAATTCTCCTGTATAACTTTGCTTTGAACAGTATCCTTGGCTTAATGTTCATTGATGTATTATGTTGAGATCAGTGATGTATTTATTCCATTTTTTCAGCAGTCTAATCGTAATTTTATAATAGGAAAGAAATTTGATCGCTTTTACTAAAACTAAATTAGGTCATGTTGGATTGGTTTACTGCATGAAATGGGGCCGAGGTCGATTCTGGAACCATCCATTGGCGCCATTTGTGTCAGCATGGCAGACTGTACGTGTAAGTTGAGTGTTATATTGAAAACTGTTTGAAAACCAGTTGCTTCTTTATTTCAGATCAAGAATATTCCTGGTACAGAATGTTTGCCAGCGTTTTCAAATGGTAGCATCGGATCGTTCATGGAATTTGAGTTTGAATTTACTTAAATGGTCATTTCAGTTTAAATGTGGGGTTGTTCGACCTCGACCAGGAGATATATAGAAGTGCAGGCTCAGGAATATACTACCAGAAAGAGGAAGTATGTAAACATGAAGAGAACATTAATGTTTTATGTATATATAAATGTTTATGTAAATTGTATTACAGTGTATAGTAAGCATTACCTATATTCGAGTTGTTTTTTCATGTATTTTTGCGAAGTGTTAGGGTTTATTTAGTGTCATAATATATAGTAATGAATCTAGGCCTTATAGTGTTCTAATAGCTCATGCGTTTTAGAAATAAGTGGTACGGTCTGATTAGCATAGTCATTGGGATGAAACAGTCTAAACAGCAAGCGTTTAAAGTTTATAACAGAGTGACAGGTTCTTATTTCTAGGGGTAAACTGTTCATGATCTTAGAATACATCACTATGAAGAAGTTCGCACGGCGTGCTGTTCTACAGCTTTTCCTAGACACTGCACGTTTGGTTACGCAGATTGTAGGAGCCTTCCGATGAGAATTGTATCTCCTTACTGTCTGAGAATGATATTTTATGCAACACTTTTTAGAAGAATGTTAGATTAATGCTGACTCGTCTCATCCAGAGTGGCTAAGGTGATACAGAACTTAATTCAGGCACATTGAATTACTTGCATGTTTGGACATCATAGTGGTCATTCAGGTGGTAGAACATGAGGGTCAGATCGAATCACCAACATCAGCTAGCAGTTCAAGAGTGTGAAGGGTGAGTATGCACATGCGTAAAATTTATCTTACATCTTTGGATGGCCCGATAGAAGGCTGAGGATTGCGAAATTCTTCCTGGCCTGGTGCAAGGGAAAATACGATAATATTTCCATCACAAATATGAAGTCAACTATCTGGCCGCCAGACACCACCGTGAAGGCAACGGAATCTTTTACTCTGAATCTTCAGGGTCTTGTTTTTCGTTGACTTTGGCTTAAATGCCTTCGGAATGGGTGTCAGTCGGTATAAATCAAGTTCTCGACAACTCGAAAATACTTTTCACAAAGAAACAGAAGTCTAGAACAGCAGCAATTATTTTAGGTTTCTTAGATGACATCACTGTTGTTCTTAGGATCTGGTTCTCTTCCCATTCAGTTGCTTTTACTGTTTAGTTAGGCTGTTATGGTCGCTAATCAATAGAACGCTCTCTTGGTGATAAACTGGTTGTTTCAGTAACTTTCGATGGTTCTCATGCATACGGTCATAAGCATGTAATCTTAAAGTAAAAGTATTTAACGGGAATATAATCGAAACGCCTCATACATCCTTTTATTTACATATATTTAATTGTGAGTCTTTACCCAAACGCAGTTAGTGATAATCCAATTTTGTATGACCATCAGCCATAAATGAGGCAGTGCTGCTTAGTTAGCCTCAGAGTTCCCAACGGTGGATTAAGGCGAGTGTGTAAATAATATAAATCAACAATAATCAAGAAGAAGAAATAAACCAGAATATCAAATGAAAAGAAAACTAAATTCTGGAGGGTGTAGCTAACCTAACCGTATTACTGAGGAGTGTTTGGAGACCAATTCATACTCCATGTAAGTGGGGGAATTCACCCACTAAAAGCTCTAAAGCTGAATCAGACAGCCTCATATTGTCGAAGAATACAAAGTATTGCAGTGACGCCAGAGTGCACACGACCCAAAATTTCCAAATGACCTGCAAAAGTAACCACAAATTAGGCGAAATAGACTTTGATATACAAAATATAGACTCAGCGATTAAGACATTAAAAGTCTAATGGTAGTACTGGAACAGACGACATACCATCTGTCATATACAAAAATGGTAGCACGGAAATGGTAGTCTTGTTACTTAGAATATTTATTCTCTCGTTGGAAACTGGAACTTATCCTGAAGTGTGGAAACCCACATACATATTACCTAAGCACAAAGCAGGGGCCAAAACCAGTGCATGCAACTATAGACCTATCAATATAACACCGGTAATATCCCGAATAATGGAGAAAGTGGTTAGAGACCAAGTGTCAGACAACTTACTAGAACATGAACTTATCAATCCATCACAACACGGATTTCTCAAAAAGAGATCATGTGTGACCTGTCACATAGACTTTTTCAACGGAGTTACACGAAGTAGGGACAACAGAGAACCAGTAATTGTGCTACATTTCGATATAACAAAAGCCTTCGACAGAGTTCCCCATAATCTGCTAGTCAGCAGGTTATGCTCACTAGGGATATGTGACCCTCTCCTGAGCTGGATAAAATCATTTCTCTGTGGCCGAAGTCAGACAACGAAAGTTGGCTCGATAATCTCAAGGCCTAAACCAGTAAGTAGTGGTGTGATCCAGGGAAGTGTATTAGGCCCACTCTTATTCATAATATATATAAACAGTATCTGTGAATGCTTTAGCGTAGGTAAACCAATACTATATGCAGATGACTTAAAAGTGACGTATAAATGCAAGAACACAGATCTTGGAATAACAGTAAACGCCATACAGCAAGAATTAGAAAAAATGGATAGATGGTGTGACACCTGGCAATTCCAATTTAATGTCGAAAAATGTGGCTGGCTCTGCATAGGCTGCAACAATTTAGAACTTGACCTGACAATTCAAGGCCATGCACTTCAACGACTGGAATCTGTACTAGACCTAGGGCTGAAATATTCACATAACTTATCATTTTCTGAACATATCTCCAAACAAGTGTCAAAGTCACGCAGACTTATCGGCTTTCTACTCAGGAACTTCTACAGAAATGAGTCTAGAACTCTGTTGTACAAGATTTGTGTGCGTCCTTTATTTGATTACTGTTCATTCATGTATAGTAGTATACGCATAGAGGACAAATTGAAAGTTGAGGGAGTGCAGAGGTACTTCACGTTAAAATTACTCGGAACCGAAAATGGTGCGAACTACTCCATTAGATGTGATACCCTAGGACTAGAAACACTATGGCTAAGACGCCTGAGACTAAACTTGACACTTTACTATAAGCTTCTAAACCACTTAGTTTTTACCTCTACTAATGGCACTCGACTTTCAGATCACAATGGCTACAAACTTAGACACACTGAGTGTACAGTAGCAATCGAACAATGTAAAACAGCCACCAGACAAAAGTTTTACTTGATTAGGTATGCACAGATATGGAATAAACTGCCAATGGAAATGCGTCAAGCAAGTACATTGGCCTCCTTCAAAAAGGTGCTGAATGACAAACTACAAGAGTTTGCAAACGATAGTAGTTCTAGTTCCTATCTGAGAGCCTCCGAAATTATAGGTCCATTTAATGTATAAGCTTAAATACTACACCTGTTGTTTTTTGCCTATATTCATAATTCTAGATAAAACATTAACGGTTAAGATACGTGTCCTCAAACAGACAAGAAATCTCGTTTGTAAAACTACTACCCAAGACAATGAGTGGAATAAAATGGACATAAACCGACAACATGAAAAAGGTATAACTCACCACAACATCACATGGACAGATGTACGCTCGTTGGGCACCATATATCCCTCACCAACTGCAACCCACCTTTCCTTAGATAATGTGATGAACTTATATCCATAATGTTGCTGAGCAGTTAATATTCTCAACTCCTGTCGGAACAGCTGAAATTCATAAACCTTCCTCACGCTAAGAAAATACCCACAAGCAGTAGAAATCCATTAATTAATGCGTCTGAAGCTTATGTATTTACTCCCAACAATGACATTGCAGATCAAATGAGATAAACACATTACTGATTTCAAAATAACACATCAATGAACTGTAATTCAAGGATTCTGCACACAACGAAGTTATGTATGAAAATTGACTTCAAGCTTTATTTTTTTTTCCCAGGCACTTATTTTTTTATTTTTTTTATATTTTGATACCACACCGTATTTTCAGTACAAGTATGGCATTTTCAGCATGGATATCGGTAGCCCAAATTTTGCAGGCCGACCATAGATACCGGGTGTGCGTCGGTAGGGGTTCGAACCCCGCACCATGTGCATGGTCGGCGAGAGTCCTAACCACTGTGCCACCAAAGACCTGGTTTTATTGTTAATGCGAAGACAATACTTCTGTATTTCCTGATGTGTTGCACTCACTGACAATCTAGCAGATTATTCCAACTGTGCACAGAAATGATTGTAAATAAGTGAAAAGGCTGTTCTGTACTACTGGGATTACCATTTATCAAGTGTATATATAATCTCCAGCGAACATGTAAGGCATATCTTGCTACTGCCTTAAATTGTGATTGAATTGTATGGTTCTATTTCTGTAACAATTTGATGATGCCTGTAAACTGGCGTCCCTCATGTACTGTACTATGAGAATAAATTTATTTATTTATTTTATTTATTTATTTATTAGTACTGGCAGTTAGTTGCACTAAAACTAGCGAAATGATAAAATTTTTATGTGTTTTCAAACCAAATGGAGGATTTGTGTGCGTTATGGGATAACCCACGTGGTTTCATCCACTCTTTCGTACCATCAGAAGGAACACAATGCTTTATCAATAACAGTGATTTATATTGCTCCAAATGTAGACGGCAGGTGCTTCTAGTTCATTATTTTTGCCAAAAGAGTTAAAAATCAGTTACAGCATGATAACTAGAATAGTTTCTCCTACATTATCTTCACTACACTCCTTTTACAAGTCATTGGACTTTGAACATGTATGGCGCCCCTTTTCTGTATGTCGGTGCATACATAAGATTCGCTGATAACGGCTAGTTACTATAGTATCTGAGGATGTAAGTTATGTAATTTGTAAGATTTATTATTTTTCATACTTAAGGCCAAAGTCTTTCCGCTATGATGTCTGTGATGACCGGTTAGTGCCACGTTTACTATATTCATGCTCTTAGTTTGACCGCGCGTCAGTATGACTACAATAGCAGTGCTTATGAAGACTCTTGCAAGGTTCAAAATGAATATCCCAGAAAACACAAAAAACATTCTCATCATTCCAAGGAACATGGGCCCCATACGTCCAAGTATTCCAGTCATAAACCTAAGAAAATAGATGACTGGTCTCCGGAAAATTCTCCAGACAACATCCATAAAAAGTTTGGAGTGTTAAGTTTCAATGATAACGTTTTCTAGAAAGAAAAAGCACAAAAAGCGTTCGCGCAGCCACAGTAGCGACAAACGTATCCACGCATCAAGACACCATTCACCGGACTGTACGGATATTGATGCCTTCAAATTCCGTTCTAGTCTAATGTCAGAACTTTCAAAGCACCATAACTTCAAAGAAAAAATTCTGAAGGTCAAGAATGCTACTGAAACATCTAATGTGGATGATCCACACCAACCTCCCGCCGAAAAGGACATGAACCAGTTCAATGAAATATGCTCTAATACTCCTCGTGTCGACTCTTCCATTCCATTAGATGAGATAGCTTTACCACCTGAACCTATTACAAAGCCATTCTTGACAAACCCGGTTGCTCCATCTACAGTCAGTACACCATCGATAAAAGATGTGCGTGAAGTACACAATACAGACATTACTTCTTCACAGACTCATAATTCAAGCGTAATGACTCCGAAGTTACCGAAAACACATCAAGTGCATATTCATGTAGATACACCGTAAGTCGTCTCAGTAACTAATATCGCTTACTGTAGATCTGAACATAGAAAGCCCTCAATTACTGAGCTTCCACTGCCCCCTGGTTTTGACAGCAAAAATTTAGAGTCTATTTTTCCTGACAAGTCACCTATGCATCCAGTTACTGTTCCATCGACAAAACCGCCTACCAGACAAAGGATAACAAGACGACCCAAGTATGTCCATGTTGCTTCTACTTGTGTATTGTATTAAGATGACGGTGAATCCGTTATTTGTTTGTTTTGGCACAGTCATTCTCCTGATCATAACTTTTTAATGGGGCTTCACAAAATGCTGAGTTTAGTTCAGGTAGACCTGTATTCACGTGAAATTTAAACAAGCAGTCTTTAGGAGTGGTTAGACACCATGTTCCTGAAAAGCAGTACATTTCAACCGATAAAAAGTATGCAAATATATAAGTCTAAGTACCAAAAAGAATGTTACTGTGTAACTAGCAGTTCGCAAGGTCTTGAAGTTGTTTTTCGCCCTAGAAAACAAAGCAGTGACGAGATCGTAGGAGCCACGTGCCAAGCATACATAAAATAACTACTCAACTCTTCTGATCATAGAATTACGCGGTGATGGTTTGGTTTTCACGCCATAAAAGCTTATATTCAGAGACTCGATTACAGTAAGCTAAGAAATTTGATTAATTATTTAGTGACTTTTGTCAAAAGTTTTTAAGATCCTGTCTAGGTTGCCCACTTGTCAAAATTATTGACTCTATGCACTCGAACTCCTACGATACAGTCGTGTAGTCTGGCACCTTGAATTAGTATCATTCTTCGTTTGTGTTTAAGAAAGTTTGTCAAGCAACAGGAGCTATATCAGTGCTGGTGTTTGGTGGAATTTTCGGTCTAATATGTTTGCTTACTCGATTGTTCTGTAACACACCAGCTGGTTATAAGGTTGTTCGTAACCTAACATTAACGTAATCGCTCAAGACACTTAGCTAATATAGGTACCGTAGATGTCTGAATTGTGGTGAGTGTACAATTACGTTACCATCTTTCTATTCTTGTATTAACAGATTCATTTTCGCACCTAATTCTGTGCTAATTTTATCCATGATGCAAACTGTGGTAATAAAAAAAACTTTCTCTCCTTTGTGTTGAAGAATTTGTTCACTTCGTAGCAAAAGTCGTAATAATAAAACGTGGGGTGAGCGTTCTGTGACGGCTTTTGACACATTAGTTCAAGTTGGTGAGGGTACATACGGTCACGTGTATAAAGCAAGAGATAAAATTACTGGTGAGTAACTAAATGCATTATTATTATTGTAATACAATATTTTGTATTTAAGGTGAATACAAAGCACTAAAAAAAGTAAGATTAGAAAATGAAAGAGAAGGATTCCCTATAACCGCTGTCCGTGAAATAAAAATACTCCGTCAGCTTAGACACCCAAATATTGTAAATTTATGTGAAATTGTTACAGACAAAACCGATCCTACTGATTTCAAAGAGGATAAAGGTAAGTCGTGATTATTGTTCAATGTTTTGACTTTGTAAGGTGCATTTTTCTTAGTTTTTGATTACATGGATCATGATCTTTACGGTATCCTGGAGTCTGGGTTAGTGACGTTTAGTGAACAGCATATTGCCTCCTTAATGAAACAACTTTTGGATGGGCTCAGTTTCTGTCATGATAGACACTTCCTCCATCGTGATATTAAATGTTCTAACATTCTAATCAATAACAGGTAACAAGATTATTTCAATTTATTCGGGTTTTAGAGGGCAGTTAAAATTAGCAGATTTTGGATTGGCACGTTTGTATATTGCTGGTGACAAGGAAAGACCATATACAAATAAAGTAATTACTTTATGGTACCGGCCTCCAGAGTTACTTCTCGGTGAAGAACGATATGGCCCAGCTGTCGATATATGGTCGTGCGGGTAACATATGAAAAAGTTACGACATTTAACTGTTTCAGTTGTATTTTAGGCGAAATGTTCACTCGTCGACCAATGTTTCAGGCCAGTGAAGAAGTTGAACAGCTGGAAGTTATATCACGAATATGTGGATTTCCGGATCCAGCTATATGGCCTAACGTTGAGAAACTGCCGTTTTATTCAACGATGAAACCGAAACGAATGTATAGACGCCGACTGCGTGAAGAATATCATATGTAAGGATGTGATTATATAATTTTCTGCATAGTATTCCACCTCAGGCTGTTGATCTCCTGGACCATATGTTACAATTAGATCCTCAGAGAAGGTGCAGCGCTCACGAGGCCCTAGCATCACCGTGGTTACGGAATGTTGACTCGACTAAAATTACTCCGCCAAGGCAAGATATTTTTAACTTCTCACCTTCCTTAGATTGCCTGTCGACCAGGATTGTCATGAAATGTGGAGTAAAAAGAGGCGGCGTATGTTGCGTCAAGAGCAAGAGTTGAAAGCTCAGAGAATCGGACAAGAACCAGTCCCTTCTAAGCTTCCAAGTGAGTTATTTCTTTTTCACTTCGCATTATGCAGTCGTCACATCCCGTGGTGCTATTTCAGATATGAAATCGGTTCCACGTCAAGCCAATGGACCCTGTCAAAATCCTACATATTCTGTAGCCAGTAGACCGGAGTCAACTAAACAGTGCATTCCGACCCAACTCACTGGTGATGGATTTTCAGGCAGTGGTCTCAACACTACGCAACAGGCCAACCCTCAAATCCTTAGTAATTCATCAAATCCCAGTGATACGCTTAAAAATCAGCTACGAGATCTTTTAGCTGATTTTGAAGATTCTGGTGTAGAACGCTTCAAAGAATCAATCACTGAGGCTTTGAAAGCAAATCCTAATTTATTACGCGGTATGCAAGAATTATTAGGTCCTAGTGATCCTAGTGAGAATGCATCAGCTGTGCTTGCTTACATTTTATCATTAATAGCCGATGTAAGCAATCAAGGATCTAGTGTTATGGAAACGAGTGATGCTAGTATACAGACAGCCTCTTCACAAATTCATCCTATACAGCATTTTTCTCACGATTCAAATGTTAATAATAATAATAATAGTAATAATAATCAACTCACGTGACATTATTATTATCACTACTACAGTTCTTTCTCTGAAAATCCCAGTTCCAGCTGGTCTTTGAGTCAAATCTTCTAGGTGCATTATATACATATTTTTCAAATCAAAACTTTGTTGTATCTACACTGTAAAAAATGAAATGAAATACTTTGTTTCTGTTTTTTTTGTTTATCTAAATGATATATGGGGTGTTACAAAAGAGAATAATAATGTAGATATATATATGAAAACTGATACTTGTGATAGATAATATTTTGAAATTTAATTTTTTTTATACAAATGAATGAATTGTCAATGCACATATATATGTATGTATGTATATGTTATTTCTTGATTATCCTTATTACTTCTGTTTTATCGCCTTAAACACTGGTTAGAAAAAAGAGAAATAGTTGCGTAAAGAAATCACTATGATTTTATGCATGTTTGCGTTGAAAGTGATTGGTTGAAAGGATTATCGCGCTACACTTTAATCAAGGTTTGTAACAACAGAAGACAAGGGCCAGGCAACATATCGTTTATTAAGGAAAATCAACACATTTATAGATTTTAATGTACATTACTGTAGATTATTGTTAGTAGAAAATGCAGTCTTTTGATTGGTTGTTCCTTACAGAAAGCTAACGTTGCATCTCTTTGTGGCTGTGTCAGATCATCCATATGCTAACTGTATCCGCCTACGCAAAGCCTTTGTTCTCATTTTCTCACCACCGATATTGGGGACATAAACATTGACGTCAATTACTGTCTACCAACTTTGGCTAGCAGCCAGCTCTCACCACAGGTTATCCGTGCAAACATTGATGTATATTGACCATCGACATTTCGAATTCTAAGGCATAATATATTACCTGATGATAATTGCGCCATCTCTGACATGTTGTCTGACTGGTTGTCGACCAAAGGGTGTGTGTACTGCTCAGTAGTTTGCTCTGTACTCCTTTATGGCTGTGAGTAAGACATGGCCATTGAAAGTGGAAGATATGAAAAGCCTAGCTAGCTGTCTTTGATCATAGGTGTCTGTGTCCCATCTCTCGTGTTAAGCGGAATAATAAGGTGAGCAATATTGAAGGTAGGCGTCGAGTGCTAGGTAAGGAGGGGAAGTCGATCGATGAGGTTGTGAAGTTACACCGATTCAGGTGGCTAGGACATTTGTTATGTATGTCTAGTCATCACATTCGTCGACATATGGCCAAGCTGGAAAAGAGCCAGTGTTGGTCAAACCAAAACATGGTTTCATCAGTCAATGAAATCCACAACAGTTACTATTAGCCAATCACTTAGGGAAGTTTAGACTGCTGTCTGGTTAGGGTCCTTGGGATGGTAAAAACCAGCGAGGGCTGGAGACAGTTGGCGATATGGTTCAAAGTCGTTCTCGATGATGGCGCAGATGCATTCACTCTTTATGATTTTCATATTTAGAAAAACTTTATCTTCTATATTACTATTCTTTTTGCCTCACATTTCTGTTTATTATCTCTTTTTATTCTCTTGCTTTGTGTGCTACATGTAGTGTGGCAACTCGAACTGCTGTACATCTGTGCAAAGTTCTGAGTTGAAAGCAGTCAGTCAGTCTGATGATAAACACTCGTGTCATCATTAACGGAGCATAGGGCAGCGTGCCACAATTGGTATGAGCGTTTATCTCTGTACTTTCAGCCTGACCAATCAACTTAAAACGTTTGAAGGTCGTATTGTGATTGATGATCAAGATATTGGCCAATAATTTTGCGGAATTATTTACCACTACAAACCTTTTGTTGAGCCTGCGTCATTATTAGTGTTATTGTTTTCTTTAGTTCCTGGAGGAACATAGGGCTTCAGTCGAACGTCTCCATTGCGTTCGGTTCTCTGCCAACGTTTTGATCTGGCTCCACGTCTGCCAACTTGCTTTCATCTCCTCTTCTATGTCACCCTCGCACTGATGAGCAACTCGCCGCTTCCCATTTGGGCTTACACTCTGGCGATGGCCTGTCACTTGATGGTTCGTTCCCTCAAAGTTTGGCCAATCCACCTCCATTTCTTCCTGCATGCATATTTGTTGCACAATTGGTTCCTGCTGGGTTGGTTCGCTCATCGCCAGAGATCCCTCCCTGTTGCTGATGTTTTCAGACCGGCCATCTGATCTCGAATAGTATTGAGGGAAGACTGCAGTTGATGAAATCCTGTAGTTTGTTTGAAGTGCTCTTCGTGATGCTCCGATTCTCTGATCCTTTTAGTAGCACAGACTGACTTCAAATTGGAGCTGAAAATCTGGATTTTATTTTTCATGGTGAGTAATGGAAAGCTTGCCTTGCTTTCCCGATCGTCGCTGCTTTGATATCCTCGTCAGTTCCATCCACGTGTAGTTGAAACGATGCTTCCCATTTATACTGATCGTTTTCTGTTGTTGTTGTTGTTGTTGTTGTTACTGTTACTGTTGGCCAGGAATCTTCATCATCACTGCCTTCTCTATGTTCACCTGAAGTCCTATGCTTGATGCTTCTTCTGCTAACTTGCTACTTTTCACTTTCATATCTTCCAGTTTGTGGGAAATCATACATATATCACTGGCGAAATCCAGATCCCCCAAGCACTTTGCATGGGTCCATTTTATGCCTGTTTCCTCCTCCCATTGTCTATCGCATTATCCAGTCTACCACAATTAGGAAAAGCATTGGAGATAGTTGGCAGCCAGCCTAGTCTTACTCCCATCCTCACTTCGAAGGATTCCGTGAGTTTCCTGTTGTGGATTACTTCGCATGCAGCATTGTCGTATAACTGTTGGATGATGTGTATGCTTGTGGGTGGCACCCCGTAGTGGCGAAGTAGTTTCCAAATCACCTCTCGATCGACGCTGTCTAAGGCCTTTTCAAAGTCAATGAAGTTGAGGTAAAGAGCTGACTGACTGCCATTGCAAGCTCTGTTCAATGATGATCGATGCATAACTTGTTTCTCCTGAATCCAGCCTGTTCCGGTTGAAGTTTTTCATCCAGGGCATGTTTGATTCTCTCCAGGGTGATGCAGCGTAGTATTTTGCTTGGACGCGCCAGTTTTTGCATTGACATAAGTCTCCTCTCTTTGGTAGTTTGAATAAGTAACCTTTCTTCCAATCCGCAGGTACCTTGCTCTCTTTCTACACCTTCTCCAGTAGTGGTGTCATCAAGTCCGCTGATGTCTCTGGGTCCATTTTCAATGCTTCTGCGGGGATTCCGTCTGGTCCTGCTGCCTTTCCAGTTTTTGGCATCTTTATTGCCTTCAGGACTTCTGTTCTCGTCGGGGGGTTGATGTTCACTGGTAGTTCTGCTTCCGTTGTTGGTATTATTGGGCGTGTTGTAGGTGGCGATCGATTAAGAAGTCTTTTGAAGTGTTCAGCCCAGTGTTTCCTTTATTCCACCTCTTTAGTGATTGACTTTATACTGTCACTCTTCACTAGCTTAATTTGTGTTGAACTTTTCCCCCATAGGAACCTAGTTGTTGGTAAGGTGTTGCGAGGTCTCCCTTGTCTACAACTTGTTCTGCTTCACTTGCCTCAGCTTCATAATATTTTCTTTTATCTTCCTTGGCACTTTTATTCAGTGTATTGTAGCTTGCATTCAACTCCTGTTTTTGTTGCTCGTCGATGCACTGGATAGTTTCTCGTTTCATCATCTTTCTCTCTTCTATTAGTCTCCAAGTGTCCGTAGTGAGCCATTGTTTGTCCTGTCTCTTCTTTATGCCTAAAACTCCCGTGCAGGTTTGACTCCACACCGCTTTCAGGTTGTCCCAGTGCTTTTCAACACTGGTCTCTTCTCTACTGTTGATTCGTGTGTTTGCCTTTTTCCTTATGATTGCAGTGAAGATGTTCTTTGTAGCCTGATCCTTCAGTTTTTGAGTGTTGAACTTGGCTTGTGGTTTATCTGCAGCTCCTGTTTCTTTGAAAGTTTTTAATTTGATTTGAAGTGTTCCCTAATTTTGTGTCCAGTAAGCTGCGTCTCCACTTCGTTGAGCACTATTGAGATGAAGTCAATTTGGTTTTTGGTTCGCCCATCCGGTGACACCCATGTAGCCTTGTGGATATCCTTGTGTTTGTATACGCTACCACCAATCACTAGTTCATTGAAGGCACAGAAGTCAGCTAAGAGTTCTCCGTTTTCATTCATCTCTCCAAGAGCTTCTCTACTCGTAATGAGTTGTCTTCCTGTGTTGTTTGGTCCCAGTTTGGCGTTCATGTCTCCCGTTAGGATTTTAATGTCACCGACTGGAGTATTGTCCATTGTTGCCTGTAGTTGTCTGTAGAATTCTTCTTTCTTTTCTAGGTCTGCGTTGTTTTCTGGGTGCATAGCATTGTATAACTGTCAATTTCCTTCTTTTTGAGTTGAATCTGGTGGTCATTATCCTGGGCGAGATCGCCTCCTATTGAGCTTCCGTATATATATATATATATATATATATATATATATATATGGAGCAGAATTTCGTTCCGTTCTTTACAGTTGAAACATCCATTGAAAATGGAAGATATGAAGAGGTTAGCTGTCCTTGACCACAGGTATCCGCATTGTATTATCCTTGATAGGCGGAATTATATGCTAAGTTGTATTGAGGTGGCTATAACACGTGTTCCGCATGCAAAACTATCGTCTTCCTCGTAGAGTTGTGTCACCTGACATAGAATTAGATTGCAAAAGAATTATGATTAGCCAAATCAAAACATTCCATCAATCCATAAAGCGTCTGAAGGTTGATTTGAATCACGTAGAGAGGTGTATACTGCCTCACTGGGGTTATCAAGATGCTAGGAAGCAATGTTTGGAGACTGTTGGTGACATGGTTCGAAATCATTCTCAGCGGTGCATATGCATTCATTCTTTATGAATGAAGAAAGGCAACTTGAACCACTGTACTTTTGTTTGCGAATGTCTACTTTGAAAATTTGACTTCGTTTTAGTTTTCTGACACTTGTGGGGTTTATAGATTCACCTGACTGATATAAGCCAAAAGTGGGACGAAGTTAGAGTTCTGGATTCAGGACATTAACAAGACGTCCCTTCTAGGAGCCCATACGCCAAACCATACCGATCATTTTGCTTCAGTAGGAAAGACCAACGTGAAATTCGCCAGTTTCAATAAATAGGTCTTTCTTTTTCGTGAGTTACCATTATCGTGTTTATGTTTAAGGACGTTTCTGATCGACTGGTCTTCAACTTGCATTGTCAAGTTAGGATGGATGATGTGACTGTGTGGAATAAGACACAGACACCATTCGCAGGGAACACACCAGGGAGTACTGGACAGCCGATTCGTCCTCCTAGTTCGGTGCTCATCGGCACCCACCGTCAGGGGTCGAGCCCAGGACCTTTCGGTTATAAGGCGAGCCCTTAGACCATTCAGCCACTGGGACATGTCTCCGCAATGGCCAGACCATCAGTTCTATTTTCTACCAACTCGTGATTTTAGCACGATTACCAGTTAGTATCATTGACGGCAAGTATTTGCACTTTCTTTCGACCGGATGCTGTCCACTAGTCACGACTTCTCACTAGAACTGCAGGCAACTTCGTCCTGTAGCGAGCCAGCCAGCCAGTCCCTAGCGAGCATCAGATTAATTTGTATAAGCTTTCATGCTCGAGAAAATCTTCCACTATGGTTAAGTATAAAGGTGTAGTGAAAACCATTAACAGTTCGATATTGGACCATCTGGTACAAGCCGGCCACAAAGCCAGCCAGCATTGAAAAATCCTTCTCTATCATCTGCCGGGTGCCTAATAAATTGTCAGAAACATTGAAGCACCGCATGCTCCAAACAGCAGAGTCTATTGCGATTCGCCTCAAACAACCAGTGCTCTGTGTTCAAAAGAAGCAAATCCAATCAGCCACTACTACTGCCCTGGCCGGCCTTCAGTAGAGACTATAAATTCATGAATTTGTAATATTATCTTTCCTGATTTTTCTGACATTCAGCTTATTTTATGTTGATGCTATTCAGCTGTAATCTTCCAATATTATTGATTCGATGTTATTTAAACGACATTAATGCTGTTCATAACACTAATTCATTGATTCACTATTATGGATGGATATATAACTGTAGAGCCTGATGATGAAGGCGTTATCGAAAAGAGTATTCTTTGTTCAGTATACATTCTTTTGAAAATTTTATGAGTTTGTTTTTAGGTGTTATGAATAAACTGCAGAATAATTGACAGTGGTATTTTTCAAGTGTAAGAATTTATTTCAAATATCCCAGTAAAACATTTTATGGCCAGTATAAGGAAAAACACATCATATTTATACATTTTTAGCCACATCAAAAAGTCAGTTAAGCTAGTGGGAAATAATCAATTGTTCTGATTGGTTGATGAGTGGCTCAAGGTTAACCAGGGCTGTCGTCCAATGAGATCGCTTCATATCTACAAAGTATTTAATTAAATCCATATTAGAGGTATAAATGCTGCTTCTACAGCCAAATTAACTTAAAATGGTGATTTCAATTATTGGCCGCTTCCTATCAATCTGTTTCATGCTATGCGAACACTATAACACAAATTAAATAACTTATTTTTCTACTGTGTAACTAAAATACTAAACCAAGTATTCTAAAACATGTGATGCTATTCGTTCACTACTTTCGTTAAAAACCGCACACACATTACTGTCGAAATACTCTTTTTTTTAACTATAGAAGTATAGAACTAGGTCACGTAAAATTAATTTAGGTAATTATTAGTGTGTAAAAATAACGAAGATTAAGCGTCTAGAATTGACTACTCGTTTCTATGCCATCAAGTATGTCGCGTTATTCAACGACGCACAGACAAATATTGAATTTTACTATTATTATCTATTATTGTTTCCTTTAGTTCCTAGAGGAACATAGGACTTCAGCCGTGCGTCTCCATTGCGTTCGGTTCTCTGCTACAGTTTTCACCTGGCTCCAAGTCTGCCCACACGCTTTCATCTCCTCTTCACATGATCTCCTCCAAGTCACCCTCACACTGACGACCAACTCGCCGCTTCCCTTTCGTGTTCCACTCGAGAAATGGCTTGTCTAGTGATGTCACTTGATGGTTTCATCAGAGTATGGCCAATCCATCTCCATTTCTTCCTGCCTATTTGTTTCACAATCGGTTCCTGCTGAGTTGGTTCGCTCCCAGAGATCCCTGTTGCTGATCTTTTCTGTCCGGCCATCTGATCTTGAGTATTGAGCGAAGACAACTGTTAATAAAGGTCTGTAGTTTGTTCGAGATGCTCTTTATGACGCGCAGTGCAAGTCTCTGATCCGTATAGTAGCACAGACTGACTTCACATTGGAGTTGAAAATCCGGATCTTATTTTTGATGGTGAGTACTGTTGACCTCCATACAGACTTGAGAGTAGTGAAAGCTTGCCTTGGAACTCGAAAATAATGGAAAGTTCCATTTCTTCGACATTGCCATACAACGCCTAGAAGAGAAATGATAGTCTCCAGAGATCAATTTACCTGAAAGCCTACATGGATTGAACAGTACTTACATTTTAATAATTTTTTTTATCCAAATAACTTTTAACAAGCACTAGTCAAGCCTGTATACTATAGAGCTAGGAGAATATACTCTACAGAGAGATTAGATGAAGAATTTGTGATTCTTGAAAAGATGTTGAAAAGCAACAGTTACCCTCAAAAGTTCATTAACAAGTACGGAAGATGTGAAGGCTCAAATGTCAAGCAAATCACAGTGGAGAAAAAGCTGTATATACAAATTTACATGTATCTGCGGGAGCAGTTACATTGGAAGAACAGAAGGCAGGGGATACCTCTGATTTCCTGAACATGTACCAAAAAGCCTACGTCTTTCGTCATTGCCAGGCATCTCCATGACACGGGTCATGAGGTGGATTTCGGAATATCGTTCAAAATCCTCAAAAGGCAAAAGAGTTCAATTCTCCTTAAGTTTACTGAAGCTATTTCCACCAAACGCCTGAAACCCAATTTATGCGTTCAGAAAGAAACAGTTATCAGTTTTTCCTCACCCTGCCCTGGTAATTGGATGCTTTCATCCTTTCTTTCATCTGATTACGTAACACCGACAGTTTCCATTGTGTATGATTATTATTGTTTGTTACAAAGTGTTTATTGTTGTCATTAGCATTGTATGCATATATTGATTGATTAATTGATTTTTTGTTTAAAAATAAATTCTCTGTGTAAGTATGTTAAAATTGTTCTTATACATAAACTTAACAGTGTCACTGGGCTCTAAGCAGATGATGAGAAGCCAACAAAATAAATGATGGTACCATTTTATTCTGCAAAAACTGTTCTTGCTTTATTCAAATTCATTGAGGGGAATAAATGCGTGAATTAGTTGTGTCTCCTGAGCTGGTTGATTTAATTGTGGCGCTTTCGCCGTCCTTCTAGACAACATGCCCCTTCACCACAGGTTTCAGTATAGAATGAACTTATTTAAATTCTCCATGAGTGAAGATGTAATTGTATCTCCTGGCAACCACTGTCGTAACCAGTTGTTGTTAATTTACGTTTCTATTGATCCTTTTTATTGACTTGGAATTTGAAGTTTCTTGTCATGTGACTTACTTTTCATTGATTGGTAAATTTGGTCTGTAGTAATGCGTGTTTGTTAATCGCTTGCTGATTCACTTGAGGACTACCAGGCTTCTAGCAATTCTACATTATCCCAATCATCAAATCGGTGTCCATATTTATCTACATGCATTGATATGAAAGAATATATATATCATGTCTTTTTACAGCCAATTTGTGTTCTTGGATTCAGATTCAAAGGAGACGCCCACCTTGACTTATGTAGTGTTTCTTGCAGTTCACGCATGTAATTTATTTAGTAAATGGTTTTGGTGATCTTATCTTCTTTTTCACAAAAAACTTAGAGGATCTGGACTTCGCCGATGATATATGTCTGATTTCCCACAAACTGGAAGATATGGAAGTGAAAAGCAACAAGTTGGAAGAAGAAGCATCAAAGATAGGAAGGACTTCGGGTGAACTTAGAGAAAACAGAAGTGATGAAGATTCCTGGACAAGAACAACAACAACAGAAAACGATCAGCATAAATGGGAGCAGCCTGAAAGAAATAACCTCCTTTACTTACCTGGGAAGCATCGTTTCAACTACAGGCGGAACTGACGAGGATATCAAAGCAAGAATCGGAAAAGCAAGACAAGCTTTCACTACTCTCAAGTCTATGTGGAGGTCAACAGCACGCAGCATCAAACATAAGATCCGGATTTTCAACTCCAATGTGAAGTCAGTGCTACTCACTATACGGATCAGAGACTTGCACTGCGTGTCATAAAGAGCATCTCAAACAAACTACACACCTTCATTAACAGTTGTCTTCGCTCAATACTTTGCTCAAGATCAGATGGCAGGCCAGAAAAGATCAGCAACAGGGAGGGATCTCTGGGAGCGAACCAAAGAGGAACCGATTGTGAAACAAATAGGCAGGAAGAAAAAGAAATCGAGATGGATTGGTCATACTCTGAAGAAACCATCAAGTGACATCACTAGACAAGCCATTTCTCGAGTGGAACCCGAAAGGGAAGCGGCGAGTTGGTCGTTAGTGTGAGGGTGACTTGGAGGAGGAGGTCATGTGAAGAGGAGATGAAAACGTGTGGTCAGACTTGGAGCCAGGTGAAAACTCAAGCAGAGAACCGAACTCAATGGAGATGCGCGGCTGAAGCCCTATGTTTCTCTAGGAATTAGAGGAAACAATATTAATAATATTTTATTTTTCTGTTGGATCTTTTGGTTTGCACAATATCGAATGAAGTGACTGTGCTGGCTGGCTGCATGGCTTGTGCGCTATAGCTATTTCAAAGGGTTTTAATATTCTAGCTGTTATTTCAGAGATACTTTTTACATATGGTAGAATGAATTTTCTTGTCGTCTTTGGTGTTGGCTTCTTGTTGGTGTCATGACTCCAGTTTAAACACAATTTGATGAAACTGTGAGGATATACATTCTTTTTGAAGATGGTTAGTAGGCATTTCTCCTTAATTCATTCTCTTCAACACCAGGGTAGTAATGCTACAGTGTGTTTGGACCCTTTTTAAAAACAATGTGTGCACATAGTTTCTGTTGCAAAACTACAGTCAGAGAATTCCTAGAAGCCTGCTTGCTACTCAAGTGAATCAGCCAGCGATTAACAAACACGCATTACTATAGAACAGATTTACCACCAGCTAATAAAAAGTAAATCATCATATGACAAGAAAATTCATAATTCCAAGTCAACATAAATGATCGATAAAGGCGTAAATTAACAACAACTAGTCACGATGGTGGTTGCCAGGAGATACAATTACATCTTCATTCATGGAGAATTCAAATGAGTTCAATTTATACGGAGACCTGTGGTGAAGGGGGATGTTGTCTAGAAGGTGGACGACGAAAGCTTCTCCACTAAATCAACCATCTCGGAAAGCATAACTAATTAAAAATCATTCACCTGAGTTAAAAATCTTCTCCAGTGCTTATAATTTTATCATTATTATTGTTTCCTTTAATTCCTAGAGGAACATAGGGCTTCAGCTGTGCGTCTCCATTGCCTTCGGTTCTCTGCTAGAGTCTTCACCTGGCTCCAAGTCTGACCACACGTTTTCATCTCCTCTTCACATGACCTCCTCCTCCAAGTCACCCTCACACTAACGACCAACTCGCCGCTTCCCTTTCGGGTTCCACTCGAGAAATGGCTTGTCTAGTGATGTCACTTGATGGTTTCTTCAGAGTATGACCAATCCATCTCGATTTCTTTTTCTTCCTGCCTATTTGTTTCACAATCGGTTCCTCTTTGGTTCGCTCCCAGAGATCCCTCCCTGTTGCTGATCTTTTCTGGCCTGCCATCTGATCTTGAGCAAAGTATTGAGCGAAGACAACTGTTAATGAAGGTGTGTAGTTTGTTTGAGATGCTCTTTATGACACGCAGTGCAAGTCTCTGATCCGTATAGTGAGTAGCACTGACTTCACATTGGAGTTGAAAATCCGGATCTTATGTTTGATGCTGCGTGCTGTTGACCTCCACATAGACTTGAGAGTAGTGAAAGCTTGTCTTGCTTTTCCGATTCTTGCTTTGATATCCTCGTCAGTTCCGCCTGTAGTTGAAACGATGCTTCCCAGGTAAGTAAAGGAGGTTATTTCTTTCAGGCTGCTCCCATTTATGCTGATCGTTTTCTGTTGTTGTTGTTCTTGTCCAGGAATCTTCATCACTTCTGTTTTCTCTAAGTTCACCCGAAGTCCTTCCTATCTTTGATGCTTCTTCTTCCAACTTGTTGCTTTTCACTTCCATATCTTCCAGTTTGTGGGAAATCAGACATATATCATCGGCAAAGTCCAGATCCTCCATGATTTTTGTGTGAGTCTATTTTATGCCTGTTTCCTCATTGCCCGCTGTTTGTCGCATTATCCAGTCTACTGCAATCAGGAAAATCATTGGCGATGGTAGGCAGCCTTGTCTTACTCCTGTCCTTACTTCGAAGGATTCCGTAAGTGTGTGGAGATATGATTCACTGGCTTAATGGATCCCGGATTCGAGTTCAGCCGCACCTCCTTCAGTTTGTCCAACTGGAGAGTATCAAAAAACACTCCAATAGACAATAAGTGTTGCTCATAGCTTAGTACTGCACAACTGTGTATTAACTAATTGACTACTAATTAGTATTTTTTTTAATGGTAATTTTAAACTAGTGAGATAATGGATGGCTTGTTGATCGGTATCGATTTTCTTGAATTATTTGGTGACAGAAAACAATCTGATTGATGTGTAATCTTTCTGTTTTAATTTGTTGATAAATACTTATAAAGAATAAACCAACTTTACCTTCTTGTGAAGTTTACCAAAGAGATAGTCGAAATCAAATTTGAAGGCTCTATAAGGTATGATAGTTAGAAATATTTCAACCTCACGTGAATAATTCTGGTGCTGCTGTGTATTATTATTATTGTTTCTTTTAGTTCATAGAGGAACATAGGACTTCAGCCAAACGTCTCCATTGCGTTCGGTTCTCTGCCAACGTTTTCACCTCACTTCCTCTATCGGCCCACATGCTTTCATCACCTCTTCACATCACCTCATCCTCCATGTCACCCTCGCACTGACGAGCAACTCGCCACTTTACATTCGGGTTCCACTCAAGCGATGGCCTGGCGTGTGATGTCACTCACTCGGTGGTTTATTTTCTCAGAGTATGGCCAATTCAATCCACCTCCATTTCTTCCTCCATGCATATTTGTTGCACAATTGGTTCCTGCTGGGTTGGTTCGCTCATTGCCAGAGATCCCTCCCTGTTTCTGATGTTTTCTGTCCGGCCATCTGATCTTGAGTAGTATTGAGCGAAGACACCTAGCTGTTGATTAAGGTGTGTAGTCTGTTCGAAATGCCCTTCGTGACGAGGTGCCAAGTGTCTGATCCATGTAGATTAGCAATGACTTTACATTGGAGTTGGAAATCCGGATGTTATTTTTCATAGTGAGTAGTACTGTTGATCTCCACACAGACTTGAGAGTAATGAAAGCTTGCCTTGCTTTCCTGATTGTCGCTTTGATGACATCCTCGTAAGTTCCGTCCACCTGTAGTTCAAACGATGCTTCTCAGGTAGGTCGGTAGGTAAAGGAGGTTGCTTCTTTCAGATTCCTCCCATTTGTGCTGACCGTTTTCTGTTGTTGTTGCTGATGTTGGCCAGGAATCTTCGTCACCACTGTCTTCTCTATGTTTACCTGAAGTCATATCTTCTCTGGATGCTTCTTCTGCCAACTTGTTGCTTTTCACCTTCATATCTTCCAGTTTGTGAGAAATCAGACATGTATCATTGGCGAAATCCAGATCCTGCAAGTTTTTTGTGTAGGTCCATTTCATGGCTGTCTCCTCATTTCCCTCAATCAGGAAATTAATCATTAGAGATAGTAGGCACCCTTGTTGTTTGGTGTTATGTACCGTCCATGCATTTTGAGCAGATTTTAGACGAAATATAAAATTGAAGAGCACATTAAGGAATCTTAGAAGCTTTACATTCAAGTCAGCCTGCATACAAAAAGACACTGAGAAAGGTAATGCATGTCCAGCAATAAGGAAAATAAGGAGTGACAATTTAACTGTTTCAAGGAGAAATTTTATATCAGCTTAATCGACTGCACAGATATCTTCCAGTTATGAAGACGGACACAGGAATAGAAACATATGTGCTGTGAACTAACGAATTAGTAAAAGTTAAAATTCATGGAATGGTCATCGAATCGGATCCCAGTAGCTGAATGGTCCATGAGCTCGCCTTGTAACCAGAAAGTCGTAGTTTCTAACGCGAAAGTGGGTGTGTACTGACGATGGGTGCAGAACTAAGACGAAACGGCTTTCGCGTACTCACTGCTGGTTTCCAATGATTCTCTAACTGATGTCAATCTGTGGTCAAACATGAAACTAACTAGTTAGGTGATAAAACAATTTTTCGATTCTGTAGAGTTTTAAATCAATGAGAAACTGTACTCCTCGATTTTCAGTAGTTCTCCAGGTGCTTGTCAACCTCAAGATTAACCTCGAAAACAGTCATATGCTCCCACCCTTCCACCCTCCTTAACAAACAGTCTACAACTTCATCAAGACGCGTCACTATATTTCTCTATAAATCCTCTAACATCACATAAATCTTCGTTATCCAACAGCATTTCTTTCTACATACAAGGTTGTGCTGTTTCTAATCACGTGCATGTTACTTGAGAAGCTTCAGTGATGCTAAATCTATGGTCTCCTAGTGAGTAGTGTTTATCTATTTGTGTAATGCGGCTACATTTCTCCACTGATTTGTCAAAGAAGGGCAATGACAAGTTCATGATGAGACTCAGTTTAGTTGAAGGTTTTGAGGAGAAATACAACGAAAATGTCATAATGTATGTTTGAGTCTTATGAACTACAATATTGGCGGGGGGGGGGGACATCTTCAGACTGGAGGAGAATACTACAATGACAGACTGGATATGCTCCTCCCGTTTAGAATGTTAGTAAATATTCATTTATCTAGTATTGGTTTTGTAGGGATTTTGTTTAACTGGTTGGAGGATTTCATCATGATCTGGACAGTGTGGAACTCCTCATCAGCACGCATCCACCTCCAAGGTTCGAACTCAGGACCTTCTGTTTACAAGGCGAGCGAGCTCGTAAACCATTAATCCACTGGGACCCGATCCAATGGCTATCCAGCCCATGAATTCTAACCTCTTCCAATTCATGACATAGCGCGACCACTAGCCAATGTTTTCTTCGATAAGTTACTGCCTCACCTTCAACCTGCTCTACCCTACTGGTCAAGGCTTCACACTAGAACCCAAGCTAAGTACTTACCTGATTAGAGCCAGTCGCTAGTGAACATCAGATCAATTTTCAATTATTGGCTCCATCGACATATTGTTTCATTGGTTGGAGGATTTCATCATGAGCTGACATCGGTTAGAGAACCATTGGAAAACCACCAGCTGGGAGTACTGGACAGCCAGCTGTTTCCTCCGGCCTAATTCATTCATTTAGACCTTTATGATATTGAATTATGAAATAAGGTCAAACTCACAATAACACTAAACAAGGGTTTTATCAGAAAATTTCTTTAATATGATGGTTAATTGGCAGTCATATGTCATGCCTCCTTTTTTTGGTAGTGGTGCCAGCTAACTTTCCGGTGGTTACTGTCACGTTTCAAAATAATTAGGTAACACATATTTGTTAGCATGATGATTTTATGAAAATCCAACTATTGATCTTACCGCATTACATTGTTCAGATATATCAATATCAAGCAATATTTTTGCTGATAAAAGTGCCACAAATGTTACACACAATTCAAGAATATAATAACCACACTGATTATGAGTGCGTGAGGAAAGAATTTTAAAGAAAAAAATGTGAAATTCCATTTAAAATGTATGCAAAACCTATAACCTATCGATTAAGTTACTATGGCAACGGATTATGACGCTACAATTAGCAGGGATATTCAATAAAGCCACTCTAAACCTATTGGACACAATGATGACAGTAAATATTTATATAATTATCGTTCTCTTAGGTTCGGAGTGAACTGAAGGGCTTAAATCCATTTCATCTTGTCTTCTGGCTCCACGATTGTCCATAAGCTTGTATTTCCTTCTCCATATCAGCCTCGAACGCCCAACTCGTTGTTTCTCGTTTGGATTCCACTCGAGTGATGGCCTGTCGTGTGATATCACTCAGCGGTTCTAGAGAATTTAATAATTTGGTGTGAATAATGATAATAAGAGGAACAGAACATTGAAAAAGTGATTACAATTGCAATACATGCGTGAAAGAACACATGAATGTAAGAATCCTACACTAGTTTTCGATCTATGTGGCTATGTGAATATCAGCACCGTTACACAGAAACAGTGAAAATCTCATTCTAATACATTTTCCCCCATTCATTTGCTTCCCGAATGGAGCATTAAGTGTTAAGGTCTTGGTAGCAGTGGTGTTGTTAAGGAGTATAACTAGCTAGCTAACTTTACTTCATACTTCCCCTGCTTTCTCACCCTAATGCCGGATAGGAAAGTAGACAGCGTTCAGGGGGAAATTGAACCAAGACCTCCAATATGAGCAGCAACCATCCAACCATTAAATCACTGACACTTCTGTAATTTCCATGTGTTTCACCTCTATAGGAAGCCAGTTAGTTAAGCTCCTTGAACGACTTCGAACTCCTTTCCGGATTTCTTCAACTAGAAGTAACACTTATGGTTTCTGTGTGGCAATCTATACTGCTAGACCTGAGCTTTTGTAACACTAACTGCTGATTCTTTAACCTGGCGGTCAGCTTGTTCTTAAAACCACCGGAACTAGTGATGGGAGGATATGACAATTATGGCCGCTCAAAGATGCATTAACGAGGATAAGAAGAGAATATTTCACCAAAACGCACAACCGCTATTGCTCTTCCAAAACACGATCTGAAAAGACAAACAGACTGATCGTTGTAGGTTAAACGGTTGAGGTTCAATTGATTCGACGAACTTCTTAGTTCCCCCACCCACCTACACTGAGAAATTCCATGAAACGTTAATATTTTCGACATAGATTTTCAACTACTTACAAGTACTTATAAGTAGTAAAACGCTGCTATCATAAACTTTTATGGTGTTTACCCAACAGTTTAGCCGTTAAATTTGTTAAAGCTCTTCAGGCACATGCTACATTCACATGATTCGACATTCATTGGGGTGAAATACCACTTTAATCTTCGCTTACCAGCAGAAATTTCGACATCTTGTGTTCATAATGAAGAAATAATATCATTAAGAAAGTGAAGTAATTTTTTTTTAAAATTTAACTTTCATTATCTCTCTTTATTGATTGGATCAAAATGTTCGGACTGAGGTTGACATGTTGGGTCCTCGTGCGGATGCTTCGATGATGTCTGCGGTTTAATTTGAGGTAATTTTAGGTGGATGGTGACTAACAGTGGACTTTCAGGACGCTCATTTCGTCTTATTTGGGACTATGCTCCTGCACTCCCCGGTGAGTAGTGGTGTTCCCACTGAGGAGGCTGGAACCCAGTAGCCATAGTTTCAAACGCCAAAGGTTCACCCAATATACCATTTGCGTCACGAAATCCACCTTTTGTGCAAAGAATATCAGTTAATTCGTATGAACTGTGATCAAGATTTGACCGAATAGTTCCAAAATAATTGGGTGAAGTAGACATTTGTAAAAATTATATTTGTAAAATTTCAGCGAAATTGAAGTGATTAATTCCAACGTTTCGTTCGGCAATCTCATCCGAACTTCCTCAGGGAAATTAATCGAAATTAGCATAACAGAGGTTTATATATGTGTATATGAAAGGACATCTCTTGTTTTTAAAAACCACTTTGTCCAATCATATGAGTCATGAAACAGGTATCAACATGCATAAAAAACAAAATTGTATGAACTGTGATCAAAATTTGACCCCAGGCTTTCAAAATTAGTCTACTTTTCTTAAGCAATTAAAACAGAGTGTACTTTTCATCAGATTACGTTCGACTAAAAGTTCATGGTCGTAGATAACGGAATATGAAAATATATGTATTTCTGCTGTATACAATGGTGTATGTATGTGTGCATAGGTAAACAGTTTTAAAACATTTGTAGTTTAGGTATCTGCCCAAATCTGGGCACCGGGTTCGAGCCTCGGTGGTGGGAACATCATCACTCACTCACTGAGGAATGAAGGTACATCCAAGGGCTGACGAATCCCAAATGGGACGAAATGCGCATTATCCTGGATTACTCCACTGCTAGTCACTACCCACCAATTAACTTCTTGTTAACCATACTTAATTTATTTTAATTGGTCATTTTGATTCTTTGACATTCTAAGGTCAAATGTAAGGAAGTGATTTGTACAAAATATGAAGTATATTCCTTTCGTATAAAATGCGACAGTCTTCGTTAGTGAAACTCATTTCATTTAATAATAATATTCCAAACTCTGAATATCAGATTACAAAGTTATGAACGGAGTTTCACAAGGTAAGACAATAAAAATTACTTTGACCCTTGAGGAATGTGAACAACTGATAATTTATTTCTATAAGTATAAAACTTGGGCACTGTGATTGAGTATAACTCCCATTGTGGATAAGATTTTATTTTGATAAATCACACAGTGGTGTTATACAGTAATATTAACTGATGACCACGTTTCGAGCACAAACTATTGCTCATAATTATATCAAGTCACCCACACAACTTTCTTGCTTCATTTATATACATGAGTGGAATTGATAATTAGACATTTGAATAAAAATCAATATGGGATAATGTACGTTCAGAGATAATAATATGAGTGTTGTCAATCAATTACAATCAGATGGGAAATAATACGAGTGTTTTTTAGTCATAATAAGTAACTTGTTAGAATGTTATGATGCATGTGAATTGAAATAGAATTTTAAGATTATTTATTATCCGTCTCTGATTTGACTGACTGGTTGTAATAATATCTTCCATGCATATCTCTGGTATTTGCATTGAGTCATTTCTGTTGGATGTGTTGGGTGTAGACTCGATGAACCAGGATTCAGTAATCAATCTCTCTGGCTCTCCACCTACCTATATTACTTCTTAGAGTTTTGACTCTGTCCCACCCACCCTATTGTTTGGTTGTGTGTTAATGCATGCAGTACAATGTAGTGCTGAGTTTTTTTTTCGTGGGATCAATCATTCTGCACGTAGCTAAATTCTTATGTTCTGATAATCTCAATAACCCCAACCTACTAGTTTGACCTATGTATTTGACCTCACTCACAGTCCTTACAGGGTATTTTGTAAATTATATTATTTTGTCTAATTGGGTCAACTGGCTCCCTTAGCCTACAGAGCTTATCCTACCTGAGTGAGTTTGTAGGTTTGAATGCCACCCTAATTCCTGCTTTATTGAGAATTCTACGTAGGGTCTCAGATGTCTCCTCCTTACATGGTAAAACTGTAGATGCCTTATATTCTCTCTTATTTATGTTATCACTATTAGTTTCACCATTATTTTTATTTTACTTTTGACATTTTTTGATATTCCTAATGAATTTTATAGGATAGTTATTTGATACCAATGCTTCTTCTATCTGTTTCATTTCATGTTTCAGGAATTAGGGTGGCATTCAAACTTACAAACTCACTCACGTAGAACAAGCTCTATAGGCTTAAGGACCCGGTGGACCCAATTTAACAAAATAATATAATTCACAAAATACCTTGCAGTGACTGTGATTGAGGTCATTTACATAGGTAAAACCAGCAGATCAGGGAGGAGTAGTCAGATTATCAGAACATGAGGTAAGACAATAAAAATTACTTCGACCCTTGTGGCATGCGAATAACTGATAATTTATGTCTGCTAGAGGCGGAAATTAGTGCCATATTGGAATAACTGAATGTAGAGTATTATTGGTAATATTTCAAGCTTTTACAGTATAAAGAAAAATTCCCTTTGACTCTGTACATGGAAAACATTCTACAAATGTCAGCGGTTGTTTTTATTGATTTGGTTCATTATTTATTTTAAGAATACTTACTGATAACGAGAGAAAGTTACACAGCAGGAGACTTTTTAATATCTAGCGATTCTAAGGTTCTGTTCAAAGAAATAAGAAGGCTTTATCTTTATTGGAGTCCTTCTATGATTGGAAATTATTATTATGATTATTACTTTTCTATAGTTTGGTTTGTAAGGGTTAGTTATGTTTTTTTTACGAGTTGATCACGGATTGATATCAGTTAGAGAACCATTGAAAACCACCAGCTGGGAGTACTGGACAGATGCTGTTTCATCCTAGTTTGGGAATCATCGGCACTACGCACCGTCCCCACTGGGGTTCGAACCCTGGACCTTCTGCTTACAAGGTGAGCGAGCTCGTAGACCATTAAGCCACTGGGACCCGATTCACGTGTGAGGATGGATGTCCCACCGACGACACTGGCTGGGGTCACGCTAAATCACGAATCTGTAGAAGTGAGAATTCATGAACCATTGAATTGGGTCCCAGTGGTGGCTGAATGGTATACGAGCTTGACTTGTAACCGGAAGGTCCTGGGTTCGAACCCCAGTGGGGTGGGTGCGCACTGCCGATGATTCCCAAACTAGGATGAAACAGCTGTCCAGTACTGCAATGCTGGTTTTCAATGGTTCTCTAACTGATATCGATTATTATTTTATCATTTTTGTCCCCTTTGGTTCTGAGTGAAAGATAAGGTTTAAACAGCACATCTCCATTTTTTTCGTGTTCTCTGTGGTCCACTTCACCTTGCCGACCACACGACTCTGCATAGTCTGTCATCTCCTCCTCAGCACATCATCTCCTCAATGTCACCCTCGGACCAACGTCCAACGTGTTGATTCCCATTGAGGTTCCACTGGAGCGATAGCCTGGCATACGATATCACCTAACAGTTTCCTCAGTTGAGTGTGTCTGTTAGATTTCCATTTTCCTCGGAATACTTGTTGGTTCGTTCACAGAGTTCCTTATTGCTAAGTTCCTGATTCAAATGCAAGAACTGAGTGAACATTGGTACTGAAAATCTGAAATTTGTTCTTTTTGCCTCTGTGTGCATAGGATTTCCAAACTGATTTCAGAGTATTGAAGGTATGTCTTCCCTCTGAGACCCTGAATGTTTTTGGAAACCTAAGCCGTGCCGACTGCTCCGCTACGTCCTCCTTTATAGTTGTCATTGAGAATGGAAGATATGAAAGGCCTGGTTAGTTGTCTTTGATCATAGGCGCCTGCGTTCTGTCTCCCGTGTGAAGTGGTATAATAGAATGAGCAATATTGAGGTTAGGCGTCGGTCGAGTGCTAGGTAAGGAGGAAAAATCAATCGACAAAGCTGTGAAGTTACACCGACTGAGATGGTTAGGACATGTGTTACTTATGCCTAGCCTAGCCATCGCCTTCCTCAACGGTCAATGTTAGCTGACATAGGATCAGGTTGAAAAAGAGCCAGTGGTGGTAGAACGGAAACATGGCACCAGTCAATGAAATCCACAACAGTTAGTTGAAGCCAGCCACGTAGGAAGGTGCAGACTTCCTGACTGGTTGGGGTCCTGGGGATGGTAAAAACCAATGAGGGCTGGAGACAATTGGTGATATGGCTGAAAATCGTTCTCAGTGGCTCGGCGCAGATGCATCCACTTCTTGTGACTTATAATACCCAATGAAACTATATTGTTCTTCAATATTACTATTATTTTTGCCTGATATCTCTGTTTACTGTCTCTATTATGCACTTCTTCTACTTTCTTCTCTTGCTTTGTGTGCTACAAGAAGGGAGTGTGGCGACTTAAACTGCTGTTGAAAACAGACAGACAGACAGACAGGTCGGATAAGTGATAGAAATGACCTCTTTCAAATTTCTTTCGTTGACAGTTATTGGTGCGTTTTGTTGTTGTTGTTTGGTTGGTTGGCTATCTCCCCCACCTCCGTCTTCCCTATGTCTACTCGAATTCTTGTCTGTGCTGCCTACTTCTTCTGCCAGTCTCTTGAACTTCGCTTGCAAATTTTCGAGTTTGTGTAACATTAAGCATAAATCATTCGCCTTAATAGAATCGTAAAATTACGATACTCGGAAACTTCTTGCGATCAAGCACACTCCTTTTAAAACTTTAGTGAAAATAAAAGAGAACTTTTAAATAGTAAATAAGGATAAAACAGCTTTTCATAATGTGACAAACACTAAATAATGCTTTGAATATAATCTGCTAGCTCAGTGTTTTCAAGGCCAAAGATTGACCTTGCTGATAAATAAAAACAATTAGTATTGCACAGTTTCCTGTTCATTATTCTCTTCGCATCCATTGTACTTTTAACATAAACAATGCGTAACCAATGGATACAACTTCAATTATAAGTTAGTTTATGGCAGTAGTTGAGAAAAGGTTAACAAAAGCATGATCCTAATTTTCAGCATTTCTCTTTTATAAAATGATATTTCGGCGAAGTTCAAGAATAGCGTCCTAGGAGTGTGAACGTTCAAATGACCTTGAACTCATGCTAGTGGTTGGTTGAAGGATCCTACGATTATTCTAGCGCAAAAATGAACGCTGTTCATTAGCTCAGCTGCAAATTTCACCCAGATCACGTATTTCAATACTGTCTGGATAATGGGTTGATAAGACGTACCCGGATATGTAGTTGCAGTGCTTCAATGAGCCTGCAACCGTATTCACAGGTCATTGATGGATATATATTTAGATGTACGGAGTGTAGGAAACGAACAAGAGTTCGTACTGGTAAGTGATACACTCAGTTAATTGTCTCCTAGGAACTCTCTTTGCACAACTGAAACTTTCTTTGACGAATATACTGTTTCTGTGCCATAACTGGATTTTGAAGTCCAGACTGAGGTCAACTGCCGCTCAGACAGAAAATACATTGACGCCAACTATGCAGTGGTTTCAATTTTGTCGAGATTTAGCATAATGGAAAATGAACAATATTACACAAGTGTTGGGAGGAGTCGGTGTTATCGTTCACATCGACGAAACAGTGCTTTTAAAGAAGAAATACAATCGTGAACGTGCTAGAGCCAACAACATTTGGGTATTGGGAATTTATGGCACCCATATTCTGAAAAAGGTTACTTCATTCACTTGTCTAGGGAGCATTGTCTCAACTACAGGAGGAACGGATGAAGATGTCAAATCGAGAATCGGAAAGGCGAGAAACACATTCATCAACCTGAAACCAATCTGGAAATCTTCGTCACTCTGCATCAACAACAAAATCCCGATTTTCAATACAAACGTCAAGTCAGTCAGTTTCTTCTATACGGATCAGAAACTTGGCCGTGGGTCACAAAGAATATTTCCAACAGCCTGTTACAGACCTTTATCAACAGCTAACTGTCTTCGCTCTATACTGAAGATCAGATGGCCGCCGGATAGAATCACCAACAAGAAACTATGGGAAGAAACAAAACAAGAACCAATCAACCAACAAATATGCAGGAGAAAGTGGAGATGGATTGGACACTCGCTAAGGAGGCCGCTGGGTGATATCGCACGTCAGGCCATCGCTCGAGTGGAACCCGAAAGGGAAGCGGCGAGTGGGACGTCCAAAGATGACATGGATGAGATCGTGTGAAGAGGAGTTGAAACAGTATGGATTAACATGGATGCAGGTGAAAAGTACAGCAGAAGACAGAAGCAAGTGGAGACGTGCAGTTGAAGCCCTATGTTCCACTAGGAACCCAAGGGAACAATAATAATAATAAATTCAGAAAGGATTCATTGAACTTATTCCAGGCAGGAGTGTCGACACTCTTCTGCCTATTATTCAAAGACCCGTTTTGCCTGGCATTACTATACACACGGATGAATGGGCAGGATATAACTGATTATCGGATTTGGGGTAGATACACAATCGAGTTAACCATTAGGATAATTTCATCGATCCCACAACAGGCACTCATACTAATTCAATAGAGGGTTCCCTAGGGAGATTAGAAAATAGGATAAGAGCAATAAACGGACGTATAAATGTATAGAAATTGGTTTAATTTAAAAAATGACAATTCCCATTATAAATGGGACATATTTTTATCCCATATCATAGAAAAATACCCTATTTAGTGTTTTTTCATGCTTTTTTATGTAAATACATCTAAAGCTAAATACTTCTAAAGCTTATGGAAAAACTAGTACATCTTAAACTTGAACCCTCCCTTAAAAGCTTTGAAGACCCCAAACAATTCGCCTATAGACAGGGTAGGAGCACTTTAGACGGTGCAGCAGTCTTACACAAAAGTATCGTCTCATCATTAGATAAAGGTGGCAAATACGTCCGCTGCACGTTTCTCGACTTCACTTCTGCTTTCGACTCTGTACCTAGATATCGCTTGCTAAATAAGCTCTCTATGACACAAACTGAGTCCTGGGTCACTAACTGGTTGCATTCCTACTTCTCTAACAGAATGCAGTACACCGCATACAAAGGTAAATCCTCCTCTGCTGTGCCCACTGAAGCTGGTGTCCCCCAAGGTACTGTACTCTCCCCACTTCTCTTTTCTTTCTTTCTACATGACTTACCATCTTTAAATGACATTAATTTTGTCAAATATGCTGACGACCTGACAGTATCTTTGCCTGTCAGATGTCAAAGTGACTGGTTTAAACTAAATGGCTTTCTGTTAGAAATCAGCCAGTGGTCCAAGGAAAACGGTCTTACCTTAAACCCCTCCAAATCCCAAACAGTCAATTTCACCTTTAGGCATAAATCCGACCTAAACAAACTGGTTAGCTCTCACGAGGTGTGCAACGTAGATGGCACTGAAATAGAAACCAAGTCGGAAATTAAATACCTAGGCGTCATTCTATGTGCTGATCTTTCCTGGTCGTCTCATATCTTGGCGATTTCTAAGAAAATATTCCGTCTTACCTTCTACATCAAGAAGTTAAGACATTCTGGAATAACCCAACCCTTACTCCTACGATTCATTAACTCTTGCATCCTGCCTATTATTCTCTATTGTTCCCTCTTAGTTTTTCCAGGGCTACTGAAGAAACACTATGCCTTATTACGCAGGATGTTAAAGATTGTCATCAGGGTAAGCAACGTGCCACTTAACCAGCTTGTTAATATTCTAATCGATGCCGATCTTTTCTGGCCATCTGATTTTGAGTAGTATTGAGCGAAGACAACTGTTAATGAAGGTCTGTAGTTTGTTTGAGATGCTCTTTATGACGCACAGTGCAAGTCTCTGATCCGTATAGTGGCACTGACTTCACATTGGAATTGAAAATCCGGATCTTATTTTTGATGCTGAGTGCTGTTGACCTCCACACAGATTTGAGAGTAGTGAAAGCTTGTCTTGCTTTCCCAATCCTTGCTTTGATAATTTCATCAGTTCCGCCTGTAGTTGAAACGGTGCTTCCCAGGTAGGTAAAGGAGGTTGTTGTTTCTTTCAGGTTCCTCCAATTTATGCTGATTGTTGTCTGTTGTTGTTGCTGTTGGTGGTGTTGCCCAGGAATCTTCATCACCACTGTTTTCTCTATGTTCACCTGAAGTCCTTCCCATCTTTGATGCTTCTTCTGCCAACTTGTTACTTCTCACTTCCATATCTTCCAGTTTATGGGAGGTCAGATATATATCATCGGCGAAATCCAGATCCTCCAAGCACTTTGCATGGGTCCATTTTATGCCTTTCTCCTCGTTACTCGCTGTCTGTCGCATTATCCAATCTACTGCAATCAGGAAAATCATTGGCGATAGTAGGCAGCCAGCTTATCTTACTCCTGTCCTCACTTCGAAGGATTCCGTAAGTTTCCCATTGTGGATTACTTGGTATGCAGCATTGTCGTACAACTGTTGGATGAGATGTATAATTGTCGGTGGCACCCCGTAGTGGCGAAGTCGTTTCCAAATCACCTCTCAATCGACGCTGCGCTATCGAAGGCCTTTTCAAAGTCGATGAAGTTGAGATATAGACCTTGACCTTGACGCGCTTTTCGATTACTGGATGCAATACTGTAGCGAAAAAATGCTGAGAATTTTACTCTGTATCACATGTACTGTTTTGGAATGAGGCAAATTATTATTATTATCATTTTTTTCAGTTAGAATAACAGAAGAAATGAAATGAATTGTATTATATAACAGGTACATTCCTGTGAATTTAAAACAAACATTTAAAAAGTATCAATTAAAATTAGCTAAGGAATTATCTCTGACTAATATAAATAGACGGTAAAATCAACAGAAATAATCACACAAACACACAGTAGGCGACTTCGTTTCCAATTTTTTACCACTTTGTCTTACTGAAGTCTCATAAGAAGACATAAATCATTGAATTTACTAAAATTCTAAGCTATATCATCCAGGAGACGTGTTTTTTCATGTTGACCAGTATACGGCGGCGGCGGTGGATTTCGATAATTTTCACCCGATATAAAATAATGCGGTGCTCTTCTCCAACTTTTATTCACTGCAATCTGTGGCTGTTGTTGTTGTTCAGTATTATCAATTGGTGAATAGTAGTCATAGTAGGAATAGTTCTGCTTCTTCTTCTTCTTGTAAACTATACTCAATACAATAAATAATGTCAATATTAAAAAGACAATAATAGAGAAGACAATTGTTGCAATGACAGTTGGATCCCATACTGGAGTACTTGTGTTCATTGAAGCCAAGTTCATGTTAGTGAATTCAGCTAAATCAGCAAGACAAAGAAAGAGAGACAGAGGGAAAGATAAAGAAAGAGTCATTCTAGAAATTAATTTGTAGATGGTGACTAGCAGTAGAATCCAGGATAACGTGCATTTCATCCTATTTGGGACTCGTCACTGGATGTACCAGCATTTCCCAGTGAGTGAGTGATGATGTTCCCACTGGTGCTCGAACCCAGTGCCCTTAGTTTCCAACACCAAAGCGTTATCCACTAGACCAGACATCGTCAAAGCATCTGCACAGGAAACCGATATGTCAGCCTGAGACCGAGCACTTCGGTCCAACCAATCGACAGGAAAATCTCAAATTCAATTAAAAAAAGAGTCATTCTGTAAGTGAGTGAAAAAATAATGGTTCGTCATCTTCTTTCAGACTCATGAATAATGCTCCATTCAGAGATGAATGAAAAAAACACGTAGTTTAGTAAAGAGTCTCTTTTAGGCGGCAAATTCATTCACACTTAACTGTACAATCGCTGTACAGTTATGTAAGAGTTCTAAAAATTACAAATGTTATTAGGAGTTAGGTTGTTACCATGATGGTAGAAGTAATTGGTTGGATGATTTTCTTTTGTATACATAACTCTGGTTTTTCAAACTGAATGGTTAAAATTCCATATTAGTTTGTTTATTAGATGTATCACACAGAGTGAAACAGTATTATTGTTTACTGGATGACAATGTTTCGAACAAAATTTATTACTGTGCATAATCATATCAATTGTAATCACACGACTTTGAAACTTGAGTTTTACAGTTTTCTTTGTCTTCTCCTATTTGTTGTCGTTGGGGTAGTAGAATTTTTCAGATATCTGGGTGGACAGGTGTTGAATCATTCCTATTACATGTATTCCCTGTCAGTTGATTCGATAAACAAAGCTTCTGTTATCAATCTCTCCCTCCAGCCTGTGACATTGGATTTAGAAACTGCCATCCTATCCCATCCAGCCTCTTGTATGGTTATGTGTAATTGCATGTAGTGAGTGGTATACCTGAACTATTCTCCAGATTTCTTATCTTATTCGAGTCAACCAATCTAGATTTCGCTAGGTTTTTATGCTCAACTAGTCTGACTGCCCCTGTTCTACTAGTTTGACCTATGTATTTGACCTGAAAATCATTGCAGGTAGGGTATTAGATAAACTAAATTGTTTTGTTTTAAAGGCTCCACAGGAATGATCCTTTAACCCACAAAGCTTGTTTCGAATTGAGTTTGTGGGTTTGAATGCCGGCCACTTTTATTCCTGCCTTGCTAAGAATTCTGCTTAAGGTTTCCGTAAGGTTTCGGAAACCTTAGGATGAAAGTTCTAAAATCGAATGTAACAGCAGGGTGGAGGGAGAGATTGATAACAGAAGCTCTGTTCATCGAATCAACTGAAGAGACTACGTGTAATAGGAATGATTCAACATCTGTCCACCCAGATATCTGGAAAATTCTGCTACCCCAACGACGACAAATCGGAGAAACCAAAGAAAACTATAAAACTCAAGTTTCAAAGTCGTGTGATTACAATTGATGCGATTGTGAACAGTGATAAATTTTGTTCGAAACATTGTCATCCAGTAAATAATACTTTTTCACTCACTGTGTGATACATCTAATAAACAAGCTAATATGGAGTTACTTACTACCACAGTGCCCAAGTTTTACACGTATATGAATGGTTAAAACTTCAGTTATACAAAGGAGATGAAAGCGAATTGTACTTGGTAGGTTATTCTTTACTTTGTAGATTACTTTGAAGGAGGAGGCGTTTGTTGAGATGGAATGACGAATTTTGACGAGATATTCGATTGTTGCATTGCTTATACAACCACTGTTATCTTTCCGTGGCCATGCGGGATAGTGTTCTTGAACCCTTAGACCAATGTACCTGGCTTCACAGCAATAGGTGAACTGATATGTACACAATAAAGTGGCCAGATGCGGGATCTTGTCCTTAAGGCTTCTGCAGATCAATGGACGACTGGAGAACACTATTCTTAGCATTACTGCGAAGAATTTTCTCCTCCGAGATGATGTGATGCTTCTCTTGGGAATATCGATTGCTAAATCTCCCTTGAAATCCAAGTTCATTTAGAGTTTCTTCTTTTGAAATAAGTTATGTTCCGTTCCTCTGGAACTTTGGTTTGATATACTTCTCGATGAATCTTGGTGGGTATCCATTTTGGATGAAAGTTTCTTTCAGATAATCTAGTTGTGCTTCCAGGGCGTCAGAATAGCACACATGCGTCGCGTTTGAGTGGCAAAGGATTTAATCCGATTTCGTTTCCGCTCAATAAGTACCCAACTGAATAAACTTGTTAGTTTACTGTTTCAAGTGGGCTTTCTATGAAATGACCTTCCTTAAGTTCCGTCAGGTCGTCTTGTTAGTTTGCACATTAACAAAGGGAATTTTGGATTCTCATTCAATTTCTAGAGTGAATTTTATTGCCGGATGACACTTGTTGAATATTTGTAGCAACTGAATTTGGTTGTAATTGTTGTTGTAAACGACGAAAATGTCATCTACGTATCATTTGTACAATTGCAAATTGTCATTGGACGACTTGAGTGGGCCTTTTTCAAGGCTAACCATGATGTAGTCTGCCAGCAATGGACCCAAGAGAGATCCCAATGTAATACCGTTCTTTTGTCTGTAGATGGTGTCATTGAAAGTAAATTTTACATTGAGATTACACCTCAGCAGCAGTTATGTATACAAAAGAAAATTATCCAGCCATTTCTGCCATCATGGTAACAACCGAGTTAACTTCTACTGATTTGATGTTCGTGTGCTTATTTTTTTCTAACACCTTAGAACATTTGTAATTTCTAGAACTCTTGCATAATTTTACAGTGGTTGTACAGCTAAGTGTGAATAATTTCGCAGCCGAAAAGAGACTGTTTGCTGAACTGCGTTTATTGTTTTCTTTCAGATTATCAGAAAAAGACATTTAATATAGATGGAGGTATATAGCGATTTGAAAAGTTACAAATGATAAGTCACTAAATTCAAAACCTCATTGGTTCAATGTTAATGTGTTCGCTACTTGACCAGAAGGTCTTGAGTTCATTACCTTGTAGAGTTGTCGATATGCAGTGATTACATATTCCAAAGTAGGAAAAAACACCTATTCAATGCTCCTGATGTGCTTATAGTTTGTACCAGGGCTAGGATACTACCCGGACACTGAGACCGAAGCAGGTAGTTTTCTTAAGCGGCTAACCCCTCCCCCGAACTTCCGACTTGAATTGTGATCCACGAGGCAGTAGGGCAGCGTCAGGAGCTATGTTCCCATACTGTATGGTGACCAAAAACAGGTTTATACGCCATCCAATCCTTTCGAATTCTGGAGCTCATGTACGCTAGATGTCAAGGTGCCAGCTTCCAAGACTGTTAACCCACAGATGCTGAGCCTAACTCTGATGTCATAAGACCAACTCGAGAATATCAGAAAACAGATTGACAATTCTACGATTGTTTATTTCTTCACCGAAAATGAACCAGAACTACAGGGTTATTACACCGCGAAGTCAATGAATAAACATCAGCATTAATCACAATAATACTTTTGATCGTTCTTCTTCAGTCTTCTGCCAAACGGCGCACTACTAGGCCAAGGCCACCATTGTTGTCTCCATCGAAAATAGAGATCCGTGCAAATAAACAAACCATATGTTTCTCATTCAATATTCACCAACACTGACACTGCAGGTTTGGAATCGGAATTTTTCAGTTCTTCCAAGTAGACAAGCATGTTCACCAATCAAGTTGTAAACACCAGACGTATATGTTCACCCTTTCACTTTTGTTTTAGGAACTCAAGCTGCATGAGGTCAGTAAATAGGACCCGCCTTGTAGAAGCAATGAAGATGCATGGCCAAATAAGATAGCATTTGAGGATGAAGACCTAACTCTTCCTAACGTCGGCCGTACCAGACAGTTTGTAACAAAGAGTATTTCATACAAAACGGTCTACAGAGTCAAGTCGAAGTATCTAGGTGGGTGGGTGGGTGGAAGCCTACACATCAGGCATGCAGTATTGATGAGTGACCTATGCGACACGTCACCGCTGCACACCATGGTTCTATTTAATCTGATATTAGCTGTCACGAATAGATCATAACTGATCGATAGGTGCTAAACAATAACCTCAAGTCTAAACAACCATATTCGATTTTTTTTATTCCTTCACGTTCCCAGAGGAACATAGGGCTTCAAGCTAGAGGCTTAAAGTTTCTGTAGCAGTGTTTATTTTAACAGGATGGGGTTGCTGACCTCATGCCCAACCTTTCCTCTTTACCAGCTTTTACTACTGCCTTAGCGAGGTAAAGGAGTGCGTCGGCCGGGGATCGAACCCCGGACCATGTGCATGGTCGATGAGCATCCTAACAGCTGTGCAACCGACGCACACCATATTCGATACTCTGATTTATTTATAGGATAAAAATTGTGAAGCACGAATAAAGAGGGCTAGTTTCGCATATGCCAGTTTACGCCGTCTCTGTCGTAGACGTGATATCCGACTATCAACCAAAGGGCGTGTGTACTGCTCAACAGTCCGCTCCGTTCTCCTTTCCGGCTGTGAGACCTGGCCACTCAGAGTGGAACACATAAAAAGATTAGCTGTCTTTGATCATAGGTGTCTGCGTTCTATCTCCCGTGTGAAGTGGTATAATAAGGTGAGCAATATTGAGGTTAGGCATCGGTCGAGTGCTAAGTAAGGAGGGAAAATCAATCAACGAAACCGTGAAATTACATCGACTGAGATGGTTAAGACATGTGCTACGTATGCCTAGTCATCGCCTTCCTCGACAATGGGCAATGTTAGCTGATATAGAGTCAGGTTGGAAAAGAGCTAGCGGCGGTCAAACCAAAACATGACACCAGTCAATGAAATCCACAACAGTTAGTCTAAGCCACGTAGGAAGGTGTAGACTTCCTGGTTGGGGTCTTCGGGACGGTAAAAACCAATGGTTGGAAACAATTGGTGACATGGCTCAAAATCGTTCTCAGTGGCTGGTGCATATGCATCCACTCCTTGTGACTCATGATTTCCAATGAAACTGTTTTGTTCTTCTTTATTACTATTCTTTTGTCTCACACCTCTGTTCACTATCTGTGTTATGCATTTCTTCTACTTTCTTCTCTTGCTTTGTGTGCTACAAGGAGGGAGTGTGGCGACTTGAACTGCCGCACATATGTGCAAAGTTCTATGTCGAAAACCGACCAACCGACCGACCGAAGCGTTGGTTTGCAGGAATTTCATTGGTTACACGTCTGATCATAGACTGACATGAGTTAGAGAACCATCGGAAAACCACACCAGGAAGTACTGGACAACTGTTTTGTCCTAATCTGGGACCCTGAAGTAGTACTCATCCACTGGGGTTCGAACCCAGGACCTTCGGGTTAGAAGGCAAGCTCGTAGACCATCTAACCACTGGGATTGAATCCAGTGGCTCATGAATTCCTAATTTGGCTAATTCGTGACTGCCATTTGCGCAATCACTGGTAAATATCATACTTGAGTAACTGATCTCTTAGCCAGCCTGTTGAACCCCGCTGGTTACGACTTCTTGCTAGAACACTAACAGCATTTTTATCATAATTATCCCCTTTAGTTCCAAGTGAAACAAAGAGCCTCAACACCACATCTCCATTTCGTTCTCTTCGCCTCTAAAATTGCCCATCCCTTTCCATCTCTTTCTCACACGGTATCTTCCATATCATTGTCGGACCAAAGCCCAAATCGTCGTTTCCAACTCAGATTTCTTGTCCAGCTATAACCTGGTGTGCTACATCATTTGACAGACTCCTAACTGTGTCCCAGATACATCTTTGTTTTCCTCGGAGTATTTGTTGAGCAAGAGATTATTGATTGGTTTTTTAATAGAGTTTCTCGTTGCTAATTCTTTCTAGCCGGCCATTTGATCTTCACTGTGAAGTCAGTGAAGATAACTGTTGATAAAAGTCTGCAGTGGCCTGTTCGAAATTGTTTTCGTGACGCACTTGTAGTGCGTCACATACCCACATACCAGAAATGAGTGAACATTGGAGTTAAAAATCTAAATTTCGTTGTTTATGCTGCAGATTTCAGATCTCCAAACTGATTTCAGACTGACGAAGGTCCGTCTTGCCTTTCCGATCCTGACTAACTTTGATATCCTCATCCGTGCTGTTGTCTGTAGTTGAAACGATGGTGCCTGATCGGATCAGTGAAGTAAGTGACCTCTGAAAAATTTCTTCCCGCGATAGCGGTCGGCGTTAGTTGTTGCTGTTGATTGGTTAATTTCATCACCTCTATCTCCTCTATGTTCATCACTTGAAGTCCTGTCTTTACTGCCTGCCTCTTCTACCAGCTTGTTGTTTTTCGCCTGTAATTCCTGGAGTTTATGTGGCATTAGACATAAATCATCTGCAAAATCTGGATCATCTAGATTCTTCTTATCGATCAAACGTATTGCTGTCTTCTGGCTCCGCACAGTCTGACGTATAATCCAGTCCAGGGATATCATCGGTGATAATAGGTAAACAGACTTATCTTACTCCTGTCTTCACTTCAAAGACTCCTCTAAATTTTCCGTTGTTGATCGCTTCACATGTGACATCATCAGTGACCAGTAGGGTACAGCAGGTCGGGCGTGAGGACAAATACTCGCCGAAGACATTGGCTAGGGGTCTCGCTATGTCGTGAATTGGCAGAAGTTAGAATTCATGGGATGGGTATTGGATCGGGTCCCAGTGGCTTAATGGTATACAAGCTCGCCTTGTAACCAGAAGGTCCTGGGTTCGAATCCTGGTGGGTGCGTACTGATGAAGAGCCCCAAACTAGAACAGGGAAACAGCTGTCCAGTACTCCCAGGTTTTCCAATGGTTATCTAACTACTGTCAGCTCATGATGAAATCCTGTAAACATCATCATATGGCTATTAAATGAGGTTGATAAAGGTGTTTGGGTCACTTTATAGTGTTCAAGTAGTTTCCAAATTACGTCGTGGTCAACACCGTCGAAGGTGTTTTCAAAGTCATTGAAATTGAGGTAGACTGAAATTTGGCTGCTATTCAATCCTCTGTTCGATGACGATGATGTTGATGATGATGCGTGGAGTTGCAGTTCGATTCGCTTCTCATGAATCTAGCTTGTTTCGGGTGGAGGGGAGTGGGGTTGGCGGAGTTCTGCATCCAGTGTAGAAATATTATATCAATTTAGTTGGGGGGTTTCATCATGAACTGATATCAGTTAGCGAACCATTGGAAAACCACCAGCTGGGAGTACTGGACAGCTGTCTCCTCCGTCCTAGTTTCGGACTCTTCATCTGTACGCGCCCACAGCCACGGTTTGAACCCACGACTTTCCGGTTACAAGGCGAGCGAGCCATTGGTTTCCGATCCAATGGTCAGCCAGCCCATGATTGCTAACTTCTGCCAATTCATGACATAGCGCGACCACTAGCCAATGTCTTCTTCGATGAGTTACTGCCTCACCTTCAACCTGCTGCACCCTACTGGTCACGGCTTTCCACTAGAACCCCAGGTAACTACCTATCTGAATAGGGCCAGTCGCTAGTGAGCATCAGATCAATTAAACAAAATCCCTACAAAAAGTAATACTTGAAAACACTGATAACTGTTAGTGTAAATTTAAAATCCACTTCTCACTTAATTTTCTGCCAAGAAATTCCGACTGTGTCACATGAAATGTTCATTTTGAAAACAACATGACTATTTAATAAGCTGTAGACAAGATCGATAATTTTTGTCTACGCTTACAGAGTTGATTAAACAGAGTTAATATTTACACTTACCTGGAACAATAATCATACTACCTGCTTTATAATCATCATAATCGTAGCCAAGACTTCGCGAATCGATGAAATAGGCAATATTTTCAATGACTGGGAAAAATGGTACTATTGGTGAATATGCATTGTGACCTGGTGGACATCCACGTTTTGGATACTATTATATTTGAAAGAATAAACATAAAATAAAAATAGACACTCAGTAAAACCTGACAACACAATAAGAAGACGTAGTTTATCTGAAACGTGTAATGTATTGACGCAACACATTTCGGACATTCTGATCACACACGAGTACTTGTCATACACAGTTTTTATAGAATGCAAGAAGGCATGAATAACTATAATACAGGTCAGATTGTATACACTTCAAGGTCACAAATAATGGGTAGGGAGACGCAAAAGGTGTGGGTAAGAAAGATAAAAGGAGAAAAACAAGGCAAAGAGGGGTTGTGCGCCGGTGGCACAGTGGTTAGGACTCTCGCCGACCATGCACATGGTCTGGGGTTCGATCCCCTGCCAACGCACACTCGGTATCTATGGTCGGCCTGTGAAATTTGGGCTACCGATATCCATGCTGAAAATGCCATACTTGTACTGAAAATACGGCGTGGCATCAAGCTGTAATCAAAAATTAAATTAAAAATATTATGGAGTAAATTGGTCCTTGGTTCTAAGTTGGATTACCAAGGCAGGTTTAAGGTGATAACAAATGACTTTTGGACACATAAGATAGGTTTAAGTCATTTTATTGCTAAGGCTTCAATGAATTTAAGTATATGGCCTAACCTTGTTTTATATATCGGCTTAAAGGCATTGTTGAAATCAACCTTATGACCCGTCTCTATAATGTTGGACACCTATTTCCGGGGTCGATTGTGTCTGGCGAGGTTAGGCCACATACTTAAATTCATTGAAGCCTTAGCAATAAAATGACTTAAACCTATCTTATGTGTCCAAAAGTCATTTGTTATCACCTTAAACCTGCCTTGGTAATCCAATTTAGAACCAAGGACCAATTTACTTCATAATATTTTCAACCCCCTCTTTGCCTTGTTTTTCTCCTTTTATCTTTCTTACCCACACCTTTTGCGTCTCCCTACCCATTATTTGTGACCTTGATCCGTACACAATCTGCCCTGTATTGTAATTATCCACGCCGTCTTGCATTCTATAAAAACTGTGTATGACAAGTACGTGTGTGATCAGAATGTCCGAAATGTGTTGCGTCAATACATTACACGTTTCAGATAAACTACGTCTTCTTACTGTGTTTTCAAAATTCATAAAGGGAACTAATTGCTTTAAAACCTGACAAGGCAATGCCGGTTATTTAGCGCGTTCCTGGTAATCTATCTAGAGGAGATTGACTACATCTTCTGTCGGTAGCTGAAGCGGTAGTAATCAATACCAGAAGACTGGCTCTTTTTATACAGAAAAAGTTTGTTTAATCGCTATGTTTACCTTGGCCTACATACAATAAGGCCAATAAATCCTTCATAAACATTAGCACTTTAAATTCCCATCACAATTTTCTTTTCTTCTTCTTCTATTCCTCTGTTTCATTGACAAACGTTCATTTCTGACTTTTTACGATTTCATGACCTTTCTTATGGTTTCTATTACCTTAGGTCTAAGTAATGCTTTTCTAACTTGTTATCATATTTAAAAAATCCTGTTCGTTACACTTCACTAAATTCATTATTATTATTTTTACAAGTTGAGCACGGATTGATATCAGTTAGAGAACCATTGAAAACTACCAGCTGGGAGTACTGGACAGATGTTTCATCCTAGTTTTGGGAATCATCGGTAGTACACACCCACTGAGGTTCGAACCCAGGACCTTCTGGTTACAAGACCAGCGAGCTCGTAGACCATTAAGCCACTGGGACCCTTTCCAATGGCCAACCCATGAATTCTAACTTCTGATGATCGCTAGTGACTTGCTACAGGATGGAGTTTCCTGGAGTTCTAGTGAGAAATTGTGACCAGTGAGGTCCATCCAGATGTCACGTGTGAGGATGGATGTCCCACCAACGACAATGGTTAGAGTCGTGCTAAATCACGAATTGGTAGAAGTTAGAATTCATGGGTTAGCCATTGAATCGGGTCCCAGTGGCTGAATGGTACACGAGCTTGCCTTGTAACCGGAAGGTCCTGGGTTCGAACCGTGGCAGTGGATGCGTACTACCGGTGATTTCCAAACTAGGACGGAAGAAACAGCTGTCCAGTACTTCCTGGTGTGGTTTTCAATGTTTCTCTAACTGATATCAATCCATGATCAACTCGTAAAAACAAAACTAACCCTTACAAACGAAACTATAGAATATTATTATCATCATTGTTACCATTATTATTATTATTATTATTTTTATTTGATAATCATTCACCAAAAGCACTTTTAAGTTTACACCACGTCATTATTTCACAATCATTATTATTGTAGTCACTTGATGAAAGGTGGCTGATAGTGGAATCCATCAGGATGCACATTTCCTCCTGTTTGGGAGTCGTCAGCTACTGGATTTACCTGCATTCCCCAGTGAGTGATTCTGTTTCCATCGAGGCCCGAACCCAGTGACCATAGTTTCAAACGCCAAAATGCTATCCACTGAGAACATCATCACTCATTGGGGAATGCAGGTACATACGCTAGCTGACGAGTCTCGAATAGGACGAAATGCGCGTTATCCTGGTGGATTCCACTGCTAGTCACTATCTACCAATTGGCTACAAGTTAAATGACTAGACATCGTTGAAACATCTGCACAAAGAGCCAATATGTTCACGTGAAACCGAGCACTTCGGTCCAATCAATCGACTGGAAAACTAAATTGAATTAAACATTATTATTGTCGTCTCAGCTTATCTCATGTTCTAATTGACCACGCATATTCAAAAACTAACTGACTATTGCTTCATCCCATGTTATACTTGTTCCACAATGCACTTCTGATTTGATTCTAATTTGCCTTTACTGACTGGCTGGCTATTGTATGCTTAAATTAATGGATTTATAATTGTAGAGCCTGAAGAAGAATTTATTGAAACCTTAATTGGTCGCTCTAACTATTTTTGTTACGAATAAATTATAGGAATATTCAAGTTATTAAAAAAATTGTCAATTATATTCATTGAAGGTGAAATTGTTTTGCTAAAACCCATCCATCTTTATGTACTAGTGTGGTGAGAGCTGGCTGCTAGCCAAAATTGGTAGACAGTAATTTACGTCAATGTTCATGTCCCCAATATTGGTCATGAGAAAAATAAGAACAAAGACTAATTCAACAACCAATCACAGTAGACTTTGCATGGGTGTATACGATTCGCAGATATATGGTCTGACCTTCAGAGAAACGGCCACAGAGATGGCAGAATAACCTTCAGTGATAAAACAACCAATCAGAAGACTGTGTTTGTTCGCTTAAAATAATCTATAATAATGTATATGAAAATTTATAAATATCTGTTGATTTCCTAAATAAACGATTTGTTGCCTGACCCTTGTCTTCTGTTGTTACACTAGCACTCAAACTAGCCAACAAATGTTCGACATCTGTCAAACTCCATCAGCAACTATATGGCAGTGCTAAGTGTCGGTGGATCTACAACGGAAAACTCAGAGAAGATTTTGAAATGAATACAGGTAGAAAACAAGTCTGACTACTATCCCCGATGATATTCTTAATTGTGGTGGACTGGATTATGCGGCACACTGTGACTGGGGAGTGAGAAGACAGTAACAGACTGCACTGACGGAAGATTCTCGGAGATTTGGACTTTGTGGACAAATTATGTATAATGTCGTACATACTGGAAAACTTACAGACGAAACCCAACAAGCTGGCAGCGATGACAGGACTTCAAGTGAACAACATATAGAAGATGGAAGTGATGAAAGGAACTAATCAACAATAACCAGCACCGATCACTATCAACGGGAGGGATTTGAAAGACTCCTCCTCCTTCACTTATCTACACAGTATTGTTTCAACTGCAGGCGGGATTGATGAAAGTGTCAAAGGAAAGGCGAGAGAGACCTTAATCACTCTGGAATCTGTTTGGAAATCTTCTGTACACAGTCAGCAAAAAGAACGAAATTAGGATTATCAACACAAATGTTAAGTCAGTCAATCAGTCACTTCCTCTATATGAGTCAGAAAGTTTTCATTGAATATGTGTCACAAAAGCCATTTCTAGCAGCTTGCCACAGGCTTTTTTCAATAACTGCCACCTTCACTAACTTTATATGTAAGATCAGCTGAGCAATTGGAAAGGAGTAGCACTAAGAGACTCAGGGAATGAACTAACCAAGAATCTGCTGGATCAGATGCACGCCACTGAGGAGACTGACGAATGACATCTCGCACCAGTACATATTTCAAGTGGGAACCGAATGGGAAACTACGATATAGGCGTGGTTCTGAGGATGAAGGTGGAGGAGACCGATGAGAGCCTATGGGCAATCGTGTGGCTAACTGAAGAGGGCCACAAGGAACAGGACCAAATGGAGATGTGATGTTGAGGCTGTATGTCCCACTCAGAACATAATAGCAGTGATAATAACAACCAGACTCAGTCTTCTGAATTTCAAATCCTAAAATCTCTCTTTGAACACACCGGTTTATTTATTATTCCCTTGGGTTACTAGTGGAACATAGGGCTTCAACTGCACGTCTCCACTTGCTTCTATCTTCTGCTGTTCTTTTCACTTGCGTCCATGTTATTCCATACTGTTTCATCTCCTCTTCACACGATCTCCTCCATGTCATCCTTGGACGTCCCACTCGCCGTTTCCCTTTCGAGTTCCACTCGAGCGATGGCCTGACGCGCGATGTCACCCAGTGGCCTCCTCAGTGAGTGTCCAATACATCTCCACTTTCTCCTGAATATTTGTTGGGCGATTGGTTCTTGTTTTGTTTGTTCCCATAGTTTCTTGTTGGTGATTCTTTCCGGCCGGCCATCTGATCTTCAGTATAGAGAGAAGAAAGTTGTTGATAAAGGTCTGCAACAGGCTGTTGGAAATATTATTTGTGACCCACCGCCAAGTTTCTGATCCGTATAGAAGAACTGACTGAATTGACGTTTGTATTGAAAATCCGAATTTTGTTGTTGGTGCTGAGTGAAGAAGATTTCCAGATTGGTTTCAGGTTGATGAACGTGTTTCTCGCCTTCCCGATTCTCGATTTGACATGGTCGTCCGTTCCTCCTGTAGTTTAGACAATGCTCCCTACCTAGATAAGTGAATGAAGTAACCTCTTTCAAATCCCTCCAGTTGATGGTGATTGGCGCTGGATGTTGCTGCTGTTGTTGTTGTTAGTTGGTTGGTTATTTTCATAACCTCCGTCTTGCGTATGTTCATCTGCAGTCCTGTCTTTGCTGCTTCTTCGACCAGTTTTGTCGGTTTTCGCTTGTAAGTCTTCGAGTTTGTGTGACATCAAACATACATCATCCATCCATAATTTATACAAATCACAAAGGTTTGTAATATCAGTTAAACACCAGTATTATGTTTGTTAGAATACATGTATAATGAAGTTTTTATGTGACTGATATACAATATCATCTGATTTAAGCGAATTTAAATTTTTGTTCATTAATCCTTATTATCGACCAAAGACTATTGATTAATTGATTTAATTATATGTAGTATACACTACTTATAAAGTACAAATTTGTAAATTTGAGGTCATCATTTTACTGGATAGTGATCAGTGTAGCTGTTTAACCTCATAGTCTTGCTTGCAAAAAAGTTAGTATCTAACTGCCCACCTGTAAGTCTGACCTGCATTATAGCAAAGGTGTTAGAAAAACTCATAAGGGATCAGCTCTTAGCTCATACGGAAAAACATCGCTTACCGGCAGTGGAACAGCATGGATTCCGACCAGGACGATCCTGCTTGACAAACTTACTGTTAGCTAGGGAAGATTGGGTCGAGGCCAGGGATAAAAACCATCTACTGGACGTTCTATTTATCGATCTTAGTAAAGCATTCGATAAGGTATCCCATTTAGGTCTTCTTAGTAAAATTAAACATTTTGGATTAGACCAACGCTTATGTGAGTGGTTTAGTGACCACCTGATGGATAGGAGGCAGAAGGTAAGGGTTAATGGTGTACTGTCAGGGTGGAAAGCAGTACTAAGTGGAGTACCTCAGGGAACTGGACTTGGTTCCCTGCTATTCCTACTATACGTAAATGAAGTGCCAAAAATTCTTACCTCATCTTCCTCACTATTTGCGGACGATATTAAGATATGGAAAACCGTAAATAGTAGCGATGATAGGTTGGTACTACAAAACGATCTAGACAAATTAACCGAGTGGGCTAACCTTTGGAGTCTGGAAATTTGCTCCAAGAAAAGCGCGGTAATGCACTTAGGTCAGAAGTCTTACACGTCGCACTCCATGGGAGACACAGAACTGCCAGATGTTAGGGAACAAAAGGACCTAGGAATTATTGTTAGCCATGACTTAAAAACAACGGCATATTGTAATCGAGCCGCAGCTAAGGCTTTTCGAATGCTATGGGCACTTTGAAGGGCTTTCAAACGATTAGACGAGGGTATGTTCCAAGTACTCTATGCAACATATGTCAGGCCTCATCTACAGTACTGCATACAAGCGGCAAGTCCATGCTTCAAAAAGGAGGCACATACCCTGAGGGATGTCATGTCTTTTGACGGCTAGTTTATGATCGTGTATACGAACAAGAAGAGGACGTCCACTTTGGCAAATTACTGTTAAATTGTAGCAACTGCGAAAAACACGGGGGTCAATTCTACTAGGACAACCAACATTCAAATATTAGACAGAGGAAACAACAAGAATGCTAGAGAATTTGTAGAAGCCTGCCTGGTATTTCAGTGAATTATCAATCAATAGACAAATCGAGATTGACAAAATTTGTCAGCCGATAAGAAAGAAACCTCACACAAACACAAAGAGTCAAAGTTCAAGTAGCCTAGAAGGTGTGAAAACACACAAACACAACCAATCACGCCCAAGGTCACCCACCAGAAGAGATGATTAATAAACTCGTTGAGAAATCTAAAAGCTCACTTCAGCAAATTGAAGTATGCGCTGAAGATGTCGCCTAGTAGGGTGGGCGATGAAAGCTTCGCAAATTAACTATCCAGCTCAGAGAACACAAACACATCAAAATCATCCACCTGAGCTACAAATCTTCTCCATCATATCGAAATCTTACGAGAAGTAACTGTGTTTAACTGAGTGACTTTTATTGATCCCAGATAAATTGTAAATACCAAGTGTTGCTATAGGTTTAATCACAAGTTGACATATCAGTTAGAGAACCATTGAAAATCAGCAGGAAGTACTGGACAACTGTTTCGTCCCAGTTTGGAACTCATCAACTGTTTGCACCTACCGCTAGGGTTCGAACCCACGATGTCCCGGTCACTAGGAAAGCTCGTATACTGTTCATCCACTAGGCGACGAGTCCTTCAATGATCAACACATGAATTCTACCAATTTGTGATGTTGGCGTGACCACCAGTCAAAATCATCGATGGCGAGTATTTGTTCTCATTCCTAATCTGATGGACTCCACTGGTCATAATTTCTCACTAGGACCTGAGCGAACCGCCTCCTGTACCAAGTTCCTAGCGAGTATCACATTAATTTTCAAGAGTTAGTTAGTTTGTCGGGATTCGATGTGTTTCAGTTTTGAGCACAGATTGATTGGACACTAGTCAGTAAATAGTGTGATGTGTCTAGTCCTATCTTTGGTGCAGACTGAATTCTGTCAGTCAAGTTTGCGATGTGACCACCATTCTGGGTAGCTCACCATCACGGTGCACATTGATTTGATGATATTAGATGGTTGGAGGCAATCGACAGGAAGCCTTGGACCTACGTTTTGTGATGGCGAGCCACCTAGAATAGTGGCCACACCACAAACTTGACTGACAGAATACAGTCTGGACTAAATAAAGGACTAGACACATCACATTGGTTACTGACTATTCTCTGATCAAAAATATCCAATATAGTCCTACAGGAGGTCAATCATGAGCCCCAATAGCTAGCTCAATGGTGCTAACGTCTCGGACTGTGGCGCTCACTGGGTGATACGAGAAGGGGACCTGAGTTTCTTAAAGATTGCAGATACGCCTTTCTGACTGATGAGTGTCAACTAGCACGAAACCTAGATGGTGTCCAAGGCTTCCTGTGGCCGATTGCCTGCAACCATGTAGTATTTAGTAATTAGTTGTCAACCCTACTAATAACATAAGATTGTGATTACAGCTGTTTGTAGACAACAATTTACGTCAATGTTTACTTCCCAAATCGAGCTCATGAGAAACAAACAATATCAAAGCCTAACCTTGAGGAACTCAACAACCAATCACAGCAAACTTAGCGTACGCAAATACGATTCGCAGATACATGGCCTGACTCTCTAAGAAGTGGCCACAAAGAGATGACAGAATAACCTTCAGCAGGAAAACAACCAATCAGGAGACGCTGTTTCTCTGCTTATAATAACGAATAATGATTTACATAAAAGTCTATAGATATCTGTTGATTTTCTCAATAAACGATCTGTTGTCTGTCCCTTGTCTTCTGTCGTTACAAGGTTATGCTTAATTCTTCAAACATTGTCATTACTCATGCACAATAACCTCTGACCTCTGTTGCCAATTAACATTGTATATACAACTTCGGCAAATAGCTGTACACGGTTTCAAAGTAAAGTTACGAAAATAGGAGATCTCTTTGTCAACTTATTTCTTTGTTAATTACATCATACGGTAATTCTTAATATGTTTAAATATAAATAATACATTTAAAAAACTAAAAAAAATACAATTATTACTTTGACTTACTTGATCAAGACTTGGTCGATACTTTCTATACCATAGTTCAAACAGTTTATCAACAAATGTATGATGTAATAAAAACAGCGGGTCGTTTGGACTTGTCGAAACATCGAACCATGATCCATTCATATAACTATGAACCTAAATGTGAATTATTATTATTTTAAGAATATTAAAGTAATTGGCTACTTTAAATCATATTAAAAACAAGTATTTGGATAATTAATACACAGAAAACTGAAAATCAGAAGATATGTCCGTTGAAATCTTAAATTAGTTTGTATTTGTGTCATTCTCCAGGAGACCCGTCGTGGTTTGATCAAGAAGCCTGCTGACAAACATGCATATAAAAATATTTCTTTTTAATTCAATTTTCATTTTCCAGTTGATTGATTGAACCGACATGCTCGGCCCCTGTTGACATATCGCCTCCTTGTGCGGATGCCCATGAGGTGTCTGTCTCTCACGTCCCAAGTGGTCTAGTGGATAACGCTTTAGTGTTTGAAACAATGGGTACTGGTTTCGAGTGAACCTCAGGAGGGGGTAGGCCATCACTCACAGGGCAATGCAGGTACATCCATCAGCTGAAGAGTCTCAGGTAGGACGAAATGCGAATCCTGGATTCTACTGCTAGTCAACATCTCCCAAATGAATACATACGCAGACTTGAAAAACGTGTACCACTTTACAATCAAAACCAGTCATGTGATTCAGTTTTGCTATCCTAAGGCCAAAGCGGAACTAGACAGGGACCGTATTTACTTCTTTTGTACACAGAGATCTGGTTGAAATTCATGAATAGTTAAGGCCTCAGCTATTTTGTAGCAGTTTTAAATGAAGAGAGTGCGATGAAACTTCACGAATTCGATGAATATTTTGAAAATCATTATTGGGATCAACTAAATGGTGTCCTTATGACTAGAAAAGATGCTCAAGGTGCAATGAGAGGAGAAGTGTATGTAGAGAACCTACATCAAATGGTCAGTATACTCATTTCTTCAAATTCATACCTTTGAAATACAAACGCAATCTAAAAGACTGTTCTGTCGACAGAGCAAGAGCAATCTGCTCTGATGAATGTCCTAATGAAGGGTCAGAACGGTTTCCCAGAGAAATTCATCGATAAGAATATAAATCAAAAGTCAAGGCAAGCCAAAGTACCAACAGTCCCGAAGCAGGGAGGCCTTTTTCTCAAAACTTCAGTACCTCAGTGATAACACTAGTGAAATCATAACACAACGATTAAGGAGTGTGGTAAAGAGAGCATTCATTCAAGAGGGCCAGGACTCATTGTGGCACTCCCACCTTAAGGAAAATTGAAGAAAGATATCTCATGGACGTCTTCCAAAATAATGGATATCCACAGAATTTCATCAGAAGATATATACCCCCAAGCCAACCTATTAAACCAAAAGCCCTCAAGGAAAGCAAAAAGAAAGTCGCCCTGCCATATATAAAGGATATATCAGAAATCCCTGCGAGACACATCAAACCTTTAGGAATTGACGTCGTACACAAACCAACAAAATCACTTCACTCAGTTCTATGTCAACCAAAAGACTCAACAGCAAAAGAAGATAAAACCAACATCATCTACAAAATAAATTGTAACAACTGCGAAAAGCACTACATTGGCCAAAGTGGACGTCCTCTTCGTATTCGTATCCACGAACATAAACTAGCCATCAAAAGACATGACATCCACTCCCTCATATCACTACACACAGACGATCACGGACATCAATTCGATTGGGACAACCAACGTTCAAATATTAGACAGAGGAGACACCAAGAATGCTAGAGAATTTTTAGAAGCCAGCCTGGTATTCCAGTGAATCATCAATCAATAGATACATCAAGATAGACAAAGTTTATCAACCGATAACAAAGACACCTCACACACAAAGGGCCAAAGTTCGAGTTAAAGAAACAATCAGTTCTAATACAAGTAGCCTAGAAGGTGTGAAAACACACAAGAACAACCAATCACGAGGTCCAAGGTCACCCATCAGGAGAGATGATTGATAAACTCGTGGAGAAATCTAAAAGCTCACTTCAACAAATTGAAGTATGCGCTGAAGGAAGATGTTACCTAGTAGGGCAATGAAAGCTTCGCAAATGAACCACTATCGAGCTCAGAGAACACAACCACATTAAAAGCATTCAGTACCGCTAAAGTACGCTGTCTCTTCAAAATCACCCGCATTTTACGTTCGGGAATTACAGACAAACTACCTAATTTTGCCTGTTATGCGTGTATCTATCAGTTTGACTGATAGATACTGTGGAGCCAGTTACATAGACCATCCAATTAGGCGTGCTTATCGTCGGATTTCCGAACACCCTCCTGCATAGTGGTTAAGTGAGGGACAAACAACGTCCATTCACAGTTCTATTCTATTTCATCTCGTGGATACACAACGCGAAACTGATGTTAACAAGGCGGCTTTCAAATTTATCTGTCGTATACTGACTAATCTTATTTCCACCTCAAGTATTCGTCTGTTACATTTATTGCTGAAGCCGTTAGAATGTATCTAAAAGAAGTTGGTCCAGACATTTTCCTTTTGTTGACCATATATATATAATTTTACGGCCAGAAGAGCTGTGCTAGAATAGAACTCCCCCCCCCCCTATATAGAACCACGCTGGAATGTTTTTTAGCATCCATATGGAAAGTGTTCTCTGGCTATACCCGATGTATTTTACTCCACAAGAGCAGATGAACTGAAGAAATGGTTGTGTTGTGTTCCCAGTTACTCATTTAATCACTACACTACCTTACTTTTAAATGCTGATAGCAAATCACAAACCAAAAAGACTCCGTTATTTAGTAGTGTGTTCTGATGAGTAGTGTTCTGGTGAGAGTTATCTTCTAGCCAAAATTGGTAGACAGCAATTTACGTCAATGTTAACGTCCCAAATCTTGGCCATGAGAAAAAAAAACAAAAACGAAGACTAACTCAACAACCAATCACAACAGACTTAGCGTGGGCGGATACGATTAGCAGATATATGGCCTGACTTTCTAAGAAACGGCAGCAAAGAGATGACAGAATAGCCTTCAGCAAGAAGACAACCAATCAGAAGACGCTGTTTCTCTTCTAATAATAACGAATAATAATGTAAATAAAAATCTATAAATATCTGTTGATTTTCTCAATAAACGATCTGTTGCCTGACTCTTGTCTTCTATCGTTACGGTATATTTGAATAGAATAAAAACTTAAGGATTTTAACGAAAAAAGTTTAGAACCTTTAAGGATGCTTGTGTGTGTGTGTCTGTCACCAGCACAAAGGAGAAGTTCAAAACTGGTGTCCAAGCCGTATTGGATGCGTACGCGCTAAAACAAAACTTGAAACATCCTCTGGCAAGCTAGAAGATTATTTAGTCAGTATTAAGTTTATTCAGAGTGATCTATTTATATCTTAGCCCAAAGTTTATTTTAGTGCTACGAAAGATGCACTACAAAAGTCTCAGAATTTAAAGACTAAATTGACCTAATCTTAGGAAATTTTATTTCCAAAAACTAGATTATGAGGAACCAGCATATCAGAAATTTTTCCCATCACTATTAAACAACACCAGATTTAGTGTTTTGGTTATTACTTTTAGAGAACCACTGGAGCGCCACCATGGAGTACTGTATGGCTGTTTCTTACTTGCCTGGGTTTCTTCATCGGTACACAGTTATGATTCCACCAAGGATCGAACCCAGAGCCTTCAGGTTAAAAGACGAACCGGTATATCATCCATCCAAACTCCGATGGGTGCGTACTGTTGAAGAGTCCCAAACTAGGACGGGGGAAACAGCTGGCTGCCTAGTACTCCCAGTTGGTTTTCCAATGGTTCTCTAACTGATATCAGCTCATAATGAAATCCTCCAAGCAGTATGAGTAAAACTTTGGCACTGTGGTGGTTTGTAATCCCATATCACACTGTGATGGAACAGTATTATTTACTGGATGACAATGTTTCGAACACAATTTACTACTGTGCATAATCATATCAGTAGTTGTAACTACGCAACTTCGAAACTTGAGTTTTAAAGTTTTCTTTATTCTTTCCTATTTATCATAGGGGTAGTAGAATTTTTCAGATATCTGGGTGGACAGGTGTTGAATCATTCTTATTACACGTATTTACAGTTGATTCGATAAACAAAGCTTCTGTTATCAATCTCTCTCTCCACCCTGTTACATTAGATTTTAAAACTGTCATCTTATCTCATCTTATTGTATGGTTGTAGATAAATCCATGTGGTGCAGTGCTGTAGGTGAACTATGCTCTAGATTTCTTATCTTATTCGGGTCAACTAATCTAGTTTTCTCTAGGTTTTTATGCTCCGCTAATCTGACTGCCCCTGTTCTACCAATTTGACCTATGTATTTTGATCTGACAATAATTTCGGTAGGGTATTAGATAAACTAAGTTGTTTTGTTTAATTGGCTCCACAGTATCCTTTAACCAACAAAGGGGGAGTATCAGTTTTAGGTTGAACCAGTTTCTATACATGTTTTCATCGAGGTGACTGAAGATGAGTTCACTTTGTGATCGGTTTATCGTTCACCCCAAACTTAACCCTGCTCCTAATCCTATCAAGTTGTCAACCCATTGTCCAAATAGTACTGAGAAACGAGATTGGAGTGAAATTCGCTCCTCGCTTCTTTCACAGTGGCGCTATGACAATGGTACGCCTCGTTATCCAACGAATGGCACGCATTCAAGGTCATTGGTGCGTTCACGCTGCTGGATTACTATAATTTAACCTAGCCAATGAACCAATAATAATCCATCTCTAAAATTCAGAGATCAATAAAATAATTATCAAAACCATTTTGAACAAAAGGCAGATCACATGACAGAATTACTGATGCCCACCACCTACCAGATTGTGCATATATACCTGATTAGTAATTGCATTGATTTGACTCAACGGAACTGTGTCATTTGTTTGATTTGTTTTATCAGCGATCACGTTTACAACCTTCTGATTATCATCACCAATATCAGAGGTATCTAGTGTAATTTTTGGATCAGTGAATCCTTCTAGCACATCACGGAAACTACGTCTTCCAGCAGCAGTTCTATACGGCCATGCATCATAATCTGGTGTCTCCAGTGTTCTCAGCACATCATTTTGATTTGGTAAATGATTGAACATTGAAGAAATGCTGCTGCTATCACTTCTAAGTCTCCATAAAGGACCACCAGCCATGGGATGATTAGGATTGTCCGACCATAATATACCTATTACAAGAAACCAAATAATACAGCGATGAAGACTACTTGTTAAAGAACTCTATTCATAGAATACAACTTTACCCTTAACTGACTTGAATGGAATGTTCAGTATCTGTTGACATGTTGGCTCAACATGCGGATGCCTCAATGATGTCTGACGATTTAATTTGAAGCGATGTGGTGAATGGTCACTAGCAGAGGAATCCAGCATGCGTATTTCGTCCTATTTGGGACTCGTCAGCTCGTGGATATACCCTTATTCCCCGCTAAGATTCTAACCCAATACCCATCCTTTCAAACACCAAAGCCTCAAGGGGAACACCATCACTGAGTAGAAAATGCCGGTACATCCAGATGACGAGCCCCGAATAGGGTGAAATACGTATCTTGGACTCCACACTGCTAGTCGCTATCCACCAAATCACTTCAGGTCAAATCTAAGGAAATAATCGATGCGTCCGCACTAGGAGTCAATATATCAACACAGAATGAACATTTTGTTTCAATCAGTCAAAAGGAAAGGTCCAAATTTCAACTATCTCTATTCAAGTGTTGGTTTGTAGGAATTTGATTGGTTACAGGATTTCATCATGAGTTGACATCGGTTAGAGAACCATTGGAAAACCAACTGGGAGTACTGGACAGCTGTTTCCCCCGTTCTAATTTGGGACTGTTCAACAGTAGGCACCCAAAGGGGTTCGAGCCCAGGACCTTCCGGTTACAAGGCCAGCGAGCTCGTAGACCATTAAGCCGCTGGGACCCGATCCAATGGCCCATGAATTCTAACTTCTGCCAATTCACGACAGAGCACGACCACTAGCCAATATCTTCAGCGAGTATTTGTCCTCACACCCGACCTGCTGCACCCTACTGGTCACGACTTCTCACTAGAACCCCAGGTAACTGCCTACCTGAATAGGTCCAGTCACCAGTGAGTATCTCATTGATATTCAAGTGTTGGCTTGTAGGGACTTGATTGGTTACAGGATTTCATCATGAACTGACATTGGGCTACAAGCTCGCCTTGTAACATGAAAGTCCTGGGTTAGAACCCCGATGGGTGCGTACTGTGAAGAGTCCCAAACTGGGACGAAACAGCTGTCCAGTACTCCCTGCATGTTTTTCAATGGTTCTCTAACCAATTTCAGCCCATGATGGAATCCTGTAATCAACAATCTCTCTTTTTGAATAAAGCAAAAGCAAAGTTTTGTGCACCATAAAATAGAACCATCATTTATTTCGTTGGCTTCTCATCAGTTGCGTACAGAACCTAGAGAAACTAACTGTGCTTATATACAGTATAATTTTAAAACACTTGCAAATTTCACATGATGTCAGTTGACAGGCGACTTCAAAATTAATGAACAGTGCTCAGAAATCACACTTAAACGGCTTATAGAGGCGAGATTCAAGTTTAAGGAATAAACAAATGAATGAGTGGATACCTGGACTTTCTGAACACGTACCAAAAAGCTTACATTTCAAGGGAACAAATGCTTTCAACAGTGCCATCGCCGGGCATCTCCCTGACACAGGTCATGAGGTCGACATTGCAAAATCCTTCAAAATTATCAATAGGCAAAAGAGTTTATTTCTCCTCAAGTTTGCTGAAGTCATCTCCGTGAAGCACCTGAAACCCGAATTATGTGTTCAGAAAGAAGCAGTTATCAGTCTTTCCTTGCCCTGGTAACTGCGTAAATTCCTCGCCTGACTAATACCAGATAAAGTGTTTTGGAACAGTAATGGCTTCTCAAAGGAACTGTTTACAAACCAGCCAATGTACAGTTTCATAAATGAACACCGGTAACACTGAAGCGTTGTACTGCTTCACTTACTGGCACAAACTGTTACAAGTACAGATCAATACAAGTTGTAAAGAAATGAATTTACCTGGATCACAAACATGACAATCATTTATTCCAGAACGTTGTGGACAATATGTGATCCACTGAGAAAAAACACTATTGGGATCTAAACTTCCTTTTGTTGAATTCAAGTCAGGTGCTCCAATTAAATCATTTGTACATATTGGACAACCATTCGCTGAAGTCCAATCCCAATAAGGCAGTGTAAAGCCATCACCATCATCATCTCCTTGACCAGTAGAATTATTCTTGTTACCTCTACCTAGACGAGCAAGTTCATTTTCCCAAAATAATAAATATGCTCTATGCCAAGTGATAAATGCAGGTCCCTTTTTAGAAAATACAAAGAAATATGAAATAAGTTCAAGGGTATTTACATTTTCGATGAAAAGAGAAAACATGAGGATAATTAGTCACAAAATGTAGTTCTCTTAGAAACTGAAACGTCAACAACATCTTCACTTTCAAGAGTTAGTTTGTAGGCATTTGATCCATTTCACCTTTGACCACTAATTGACTGACATCAATTAGAGATCCACTGAAAGCCATCAAGGAGTACTAGACAACTGTTTCGTCCTAGCCTGGAAGTCATCAGCAGTATCCGCCCACCGAGGTTCGAACCTAGGACCTTCCTGTTACAAGGAAAGCTGGTAGACTATTCACCCACTACGATCCAGCTCACAGGCTCACTAACTGGTAGAATTCAAAGGCCACTAAATCAGGTCCCAGTGGCTGAATGGTCTACGAACTGTCCTTGTAACTGGAAGGTTCTGGATTCTAACCGCAATCGGTGAGTACTACCGATGCTATACGGTCTCCGTATAAATGTACATGAAGCATATTTTTCTAAGCTAATACACACAAAAAATATATTATATTTGAAGTTATGGGCATTTATCGCTACGGTAGATGATTCAGTTGCGAAATTGTCACTGTCTTCCAAGACATTTTCAGCGCTAGCTTTAAAATAAGGCGACCATTTTGGACCTCTTTACATATTCACCAACCACCTTTCCTTCATGATTTTGACTGTGACAAATTGTAAGCAGTGCTTTAAAATCTATAATGGACATTTTTAAACAAATAAGAACTATTTAATTCAATCTTAGATTTTCCCGTCGATTGATTGGACCAAAGTGCTCGGCCTTAGGTTAAAATGTCGACTCCCTGTGCAGATGCTTCGACGATTTCTGGTCATGTAACTTGAAGTCAGCTGTTGGATGGTGACTATCAGTGGAATCCAGGATAACGCGCATTTCGTCCTGTTTGGGACTCGTCAGCCAGCGTATGTATCTGCATTCTGCGGTGAATGACATTGTTCCCACCGAGGCTCGAACCCAGTGCCCATAGTTTCAAATGACAAAGCGTTATCCACTAGACCACTTGGACATCGACAGCCACTGCCTCTTGTGCAACGGGTCATATTAATTTAACTGAATTTTAGATTTTCCCGTCGACTAGTTGCACCGGAGTGCTCGGTCTCAGGTTGACATGTAGGCTTTTTTTGCAGAAGTGGCATTTGAAACTATGGGCACTTGGTTCAAGCCTCGGTGTGAACATCATCACTCACTGCGAAATGCAGGTACATAGACTAGCTGACGAATCCCAAATAGAAAGAAATGCGCGTTATCCTGGATTCCACTGCTAGTCACTATCCACCAACTGACTTCTAAATAAGAACTATGGTCTAGAGTTGATATACAAGTTATTGTTGACTGTTTAACAAAATGTCTTCTATATAGTTCATAGACTTGGTAGGCGCAATACTAAAATTATCTTCAACAGATTGCTATAGACTTTCAGCAGCAACTGTTTTCACGCTATACTGAAGATCGAAATTACCAAACAAAAAGGACAAGCAAAAAGAAACTCTGATAGACAGCTAAACCAAATGAGATACTATTGTCTAACAAGTAAAGATGATAATTTAATAATTCCCAATGTATCATTAAGAACACAATATTCAGCGAAGAGACTCTTTTCAACGAATTTATTATCATGCTGTACAACCGCATATATATGGTTTTTTTTAAAAAAGCAGTCTAAACTGGTTACCGACACAGTTCCAAAGAAAGCCTTATTCATGAACTTGGAATTCAGAGGTGATCAAGCTTCATATATGCTCAAAAATTGTCTCTCTGAATCAGTCAGTAAGACGTGCTTTGCAGCAAAATTACATATGACGTTCACTAGCCGCAAGTTGTTCTCTACCTCTGTAAAAGATAAGCTACCCCGTCTGGCAGCCTCCATGTGCATCTATCAGTTCACCTGCTCTTGTGGAGCAAGGTACTTTGGCAGTAGTCAGAGGATGCTTTCCACACTGATACGAGAACATATTCCAACATGGTTTTATAAGGGAGAAAGGAAGTGTGTGCGAAGCTCTATTCTGGAACACCTGATCGACTTCTGTCACTCTGTCAACCCTGACCATGATTTCAAGATCATATATAGAATCCATGCTAACTTCCCGCGTTTTCGTCGTTACAGAATTCTAAAGACAGCTGAGGCCTTGGCAATTCATGACTTTAAGCCAGACCCTTGTGTACAAAAGAAGTATGTACAATCCCTACTTCTGCTTTGGCCGTAGAGGGATAGACATTTGTTTCTTTATTTTGTTTATTTAGTTATTCTATGTACCTTTCTCTTATTACTACGATCATTATTATTGTCATTATTATTATTATCCTCACTCTGAATCTTTTCCACTTGACCCACTTGACATTTTAAACCCAAAATTAATAATTTTTATATTTTTATTTTTACAATATTGAATTCTGTCTTATCAAATTTCACACCATGTTATGTAACATTTTATACTCGTCTACTAATTTTATGATGATGTACCCCTTTTCAAAATCTATACACCTTGTGTATTGTTCTATCTATGCCACTAATTATTTTGCCACTTGACATTAAACTATAATTATAATCACAAATATTTTAATTGCATTTCATACTATTATTATTTCATGTATTCACACCTTTGATCTAATTCCCTCACCGGATATAATTTTTTAAAAAACCTTATATATACGATTGTACAGATTGATAATAAATTCGTTGAAAAGAGTCTCTTCGCTGAATATTGTGTTCTTAAGTAAAGATGAGTTGAACGTACTCTGAGAAGACCATCGACTGACATCATGAACGGATTCTGAATGGGAAACGACGAGCTGGGCGTTGACCCGAGGCTAACATAAAGAAAATCTTGTGTTAGTAGAAAACGGTTGCTTATGAGCAATCGTGAGGTTAGATAAAAAGAAAAAAAGAGTGAGGAGAACAGACTGAAATCAAGGTTCACCCCCTGAGAATTCAACAAAATCAATTCATATGCACTTTAGTGTTAAGTGAATTCTATTAGTACAGATTGACTAATAGATATATACATATTTAAATATACCTCCGTAACTGATCAATAAATATTGATTATTATAAAAATTAACTACGCCTTTTATACAGTAACGCCTGTCAACTTACTTTATGCGCAAAATCTAACCTATGCTCATTTGGATTACACCATGGACCATTTGTCTCCTCGACAACCAAACTACTTCTTGATGCATATAAATGAATAAACACAAAAAAATCATAGACAGAAGGTGGTTGTATTAGTTGTAAATTTTCTGATCCAACTGGATCACCATTTGAACTATCACTGATATTGATTACTAACCATTCAGTCATTGGTGTCAGCTTAGCTAAGGCTATACGATCACGGAATTCTCTTTGTTCTGAGATAGACATTTGTAGAACATTACGACGTATACGTAAAGGTCTGCGTGTACGACAGTTGATACCAGTCCAACCGTCTTTACAACGATGACATGCATAACCTTGAAAATTACCCTGGAATACAATTAAAAAAATAAAAAATAAAAATAGTTTAAAATGTTGTAAATAAAAATTGTAAAATAAATAAAAATTAAACTGAGTATGTATTCATGTATGCGCATTTCGCCCTATTTCGAACCCGTCAGCTACTGCATGTATCTGCATTCCTCAGTGAGTGACGGCGTTCCCACCGAGGCTTGAAAACAGTGCCCATAGTCCCAAATAGGACGAAATGTGCGTTTTCCTGGATTCCACTGCTAGTCACCACCCACCAAATTGCTTCAAGTTAAATAGTCAGACATCGTCGAAGTATCTGTACAGGGAGCCGACAAGTCAGCGTGAGACCGAGCAGTTCGGTCCAATCAATTGACGGGAAAATCCAAATTGATGGATCAATAAAACGATCTATTCATAGAAAACTTACATGGACAGGACAGTATCTTAATTATCACAGTTTCTGCCCTGTTCGGTACAGAAGTAAGGTGCCTCTTCAGTAGAATCCAACGAATATGCACTGAAGACACACTTGATGAAAAAGAAAGAAAGTTGACACAAATTCTGGTTGATAATAATTATCCAGACAAGTGTTCATAAGGAGATATAAAGTAGTCAGAACACCAAGACCCACTCTACAACTCGCCACCAAGAAAAACGCGTACATCAAGCTACCCTATATAAGGGAATCAAAGCAGCTTGATAACTAGACAAAGACTGAACGCTGCTGTTAAAAAGACTTTTTATGCTGCTTATACCATAATAGTAGAGAATGTAAAGCCAATATGTCTATCTAAGCCCTTCGAACATGCGAAAAGTGACGTCACATTCCACTGTATTTACCAATTTGAATGTACGTGCTGACACACATACACACATGGGGAGGACTCATCGATCTCTGCAAGTAAGGCCTGGCTTTAGAGCATATTCCTAAGTGGCTCCAAAAACAAATGGAATCTTCAGAACCCATTAACGGTGAGAACAGGAGACCTAGCTCCTCTATTGTGAAACATATTATAGAGACAGGACATAAAATTGACGTTAACAGATCTTTTAAACCTATCTATAAAACGTGTTTGGGGGAGAGGGTATCCTAAAGTTTGTGGAAGCCCTAGGTGGCGATTAGAAAGTTTAAGCCACCTTTATGCGTTCAAAAACAATTCGTCATCACATTAAACCTTCTTTGGTAAATTTTGTTTTGATATCAGTCAGAGTAGATGTACTATTACCTCTGCTATTTGGTTTAGTGATCTTCATTGTTATTTTGACGTTCATTATGTCCTTTTAACTTCACTTAAGTCTTTTTTCTCACCTCTTAACTCTTTATTAATTTCACATATATATTCATTCCTATGACAAGTCCGTGTGTGTGATCAGATTGTTCGAAATGTGTTGCGCAAATACGACATGACACGATTCAAACAAATTACGTCTTCTTATTGCTTTATCTAAATTCATAAGGAGAACTAATTGTTTTAAAATGAGTATATATTCATTCTGTAACCGATTACATCTGAAAATCGTTTCAATGACAGGCAGTCAGCACGGATGCTGATGTAGCGACCAGTGAAAAATCGGTAAAGGTAAGTCTGACCTTCATCACTCTGAAATCATTTTGGGTATCTTCTGCACAAAAAGCAGCATAAACATCAAAATTCGGATTTGCAACACCAATGTTAAGTCAAGGCAGTCAGTTCTTCTAGATTAGTAGCTTGAAAATCCCCATTGAATCATATGAAAAAGAGAAGACGTTCAGCGAAGAGACTCTTTTCGGCGAATTCATTCACATAGCTGTACAATCACATTTATACATAATTATTTGTGTGTGTGTGTACATGAGGTTTGTCAAGTTTAGACAATTGATTAGTTAATACAAAAATGATCTAATATAGAAACAACAACAGCAACTAAAGTAAGATTGAGCAAATAAGTTGGATGATGTAACATAAATGACTAGAAATTGAGCGTTGTTCAAGTCAGTAACAGTGGTAGTGAGGTGTAGAAATTAAATCGGGTGGGGTTAGAGAACAAGAAAGTTGAAAATGTAAAATATTAAAATTGAGAAGACAAAATAATACTAATGAAGAGACAGAAAAAAAGATTAGGTAGAATTTACTTGTCGGCTAATAAGACAGATTACGTCCATTGCAAGTGTAGTGATTGAACAAACTTCTTCTGTATGCAGAGTTCAGGACTTAGCAAGTGAATCGCCAGTGCTTCTGCAGTCTGAAGAAGTTTGATTAGTACACTTTTAGGAAGACTGCTTCGGGTTCTATAGACAACTTTGAAGTTTGTTTGGGGTGTGGCTTGGTGTTTGGAATCTATCAGATGTTCTAAGATAGAGCTGTGGGGGCATCGTTTTTCTCCTTTGTAAAACGATGACTGAGGGTAAGTGTTCGGTGATACATTTGGATAGTGAACACTGGATACGACCGACATACCTGGCTCCACACGAGCAGGTGAATTGATAAATACACATTGATGAGGTCAGCAGTCGTAGCTTATCCTTCACGTTCACATGAATCATGTCATCGAACTTACTAACTCAATCTTACTTTAGTTGCTGTCTGATTAACCTTGTTTCTATATTAGATCATTCTTGTATTACCTGATCAATTATCTAAACTTGACAAACCTCATGTACACACACACACACACACAAATAATTATGTATAAATGTGATTGTACAGCTATGTGAATGAATTCGCCGAAAAGAGTCTCTTCGCTGAACATCTTCTCTTCTTCTAGATGAGTCAGAAACTTGCACTGCGTGTGCGTCACAAAAAGCGTTTTCAACAAGTGACTGCAGACTTTTATCATCAACCTCCCTCTCTATCTCCATGTTTAAGATCAGACAGCCGGTCAGAAAGAATAAGTAAAAAGGAATTCTGAGAATGAAATTATTAAAAATCTATTGCTGAACAAATATGACAAAGGAAATGGAGACAGATCAGACACACATTGAGGAAGAGACTGTCGGGTGACATCGCACTCCAGGTCATCACTCCAGTGGAACCCAAATGTAATGCAACAAATTTGGCTCTAGCCCGTGGATGAAATGGAGAAGGTCGTGTGAGCTGGAGGACATGAAAGGGGTTGGACAATCTTGGGGCCGTAAAGAACAGGACTAAATGGGGATATGCTTTTGAAGCTGTTTATTCCACTCTAAATCCAAGGTAATAGTAATACACTGAAACGTCTGTAAAGGAATAATTCGTTTCAATGCAGTTTTTATTGTGATATTATATCAGACAAAATGTCGTTAAAACCTACGCGGATAAAAAATGTTATTTCATTCTTGAAAAGTGAGCTCGTGTAATATATGATCTTCAATAATGAAGGCGAATATATTTCATTTTCAAGAGTTAGTTTGTAAGGATTAGATTTGTTTTTTTACGAGTTTGACCACGGATTAATCTGATACTGTGACTTGCTACAGGACTGAGGTTCCTGGAGTTCTAGTGACAAGTCATGACCACTGAGGTCCATCCAGTCAAGTGTGAGGATGGATTTTCCAACGATGACGTTTGTTAGTGGTCGCGCTAACATTACGAATTAGTAGAAGTTAGGATTCATGTGCTGGCTGGCCATTGATGAGTCGGGTTCCAGTGGTGGCTGAATGGTATACGAGCTCTTCTTGTAAGAATGAAGTGCTGGATTCTAACCCTAGTGGTGAGTCCCGAACTAGCATGAAACATCTGTCCTATACTCCCTGTTTGTTTACAGTGGTTCTTTAACTGATATCAGCGAATCCGTGGTCAAACTCGAAAAACGAATATATTTCAGTATAACTACTGGATAATTATTGCGTTCGGAGTAAACACACGAGTCAGACAAGGGTGCTTATTATCACCAATGATATTCCTAATTGATCAATTGATCAATTCGTGGTCTCACCTGCAATAAATAGAATCCCTACGAAATCACTTTTGAAAATTAATCTGCTGCTCACTCAGCATCAACTACAAAATCCGGATTTTCAATACAAACGCCAAGTCAGTCAGTTCTTCTATACGGATGGATCAGAAACTTGGCGGGTCACAAAGAATATTTCCAACAGCCTGTTGCAGACCTTTATCAACAACTGTCTTCGCTGGCTCTATACTGAAGATCAGATGGCCGGAAAGAATCACCAACAAGAAACTATGGGAACAAACAAAACAAGAGGGAATCACCCAACAAATATGCAGGAGAAAGTGGAGATGGATTGGACACTCGCTGAGGAGACCGCTGGGTGACATCATGCGTCAGACCATCGCTCGAGTGGAACCCGAAAGGGAAGCGACGAGTGGGACTTCCAAGGGTGACATGGAGGAGATCGTGTGAAGAGGAGTTGGAACAGTATGGGTTAACATGGATGCAGGTGAAATGTACAGTAGAATACAGAAACAAGTGGAGACGTGCAGTTGAAGCCCTATGTTCCACTAGGAACCCAAGGGAACAATAATAATAATATAACTGGATAATTATTGGCTACTTCATGATATAACATGAATAATTTCAAGTTAGGATGAGACAGTCATCCGATGATCCTTCACTTTCAGTAATTCTCTGACTGGTGTCCCTTTCTGATGAAATCCACAATAAGACTATTTTCACTAGCCAAATTTGATACCAAATATGATAAGAGACATCAAGATGACGGTCGCATTTATAACTAACAAGCATTACATAACTAAAATCACATTCGATAGACTTGAAATCATTTTGAGATGTGTTTTTTTCAGATGTCTGGGAAGATATTTTTCCAGACAAGCAATGTCATCATTCAAATATATTCTAAACATGATGGTGCAAGAGATTCGTGAAATGTCCATTTTTATCCCTTTCATTTCAATGACGCTATCACTTAAACGTGATCTCTTTCCCTTTTCAGAAATTGCTTCTTATTTTACCACACTGTTCTCATGTTTAATATCGCACAAACTCGAAGACATATAAGCGAAAACCAATAAGTGAGCAAAAGAAACAGGCAGGTAAGATAGGACCACAGGTGAACATAGGGAAGAGAGAGGTGATGAAGATAACCAACCCACAACAACAACTACAACAAGCACCAATCACTGTCAGCAGGAGAAATTTGAAAGATATCTCTTCCTTCAATTATCCTGCCAGACACTGTTGTTCCAACTACCGGCAGTCGGCATGGATAAGGGTGTCAAAACCAGACATGATCGAAAGCGGAAGACAGAACTTCATCACTCTAAAATCACTCTGGAAATCTTCTCCACTCAGTAGAAACAATAAAATTCGAATTTTCAACAGAGACTTGACCAGAGCTTCCTGAAAAGCATTTCCAACATCTTGCTGCAGCGTTTTTTCAACAACTGCCACCTTCGCTGCCTCCATAGTGAAGATCAGACGGCTGGCCAGAGAGAACTACGAAACAAGAAACTCTACAGTGCAACGAACCTATCGAGAACCTATTGCTCAACAAGTATTCCGAGAAAAATGGAGACTCTAGGCCCTCGCTCGTGTGAAATCCAAACGGGAAATGACGAGCTGGGCATTGGGTCGAAGTTGACATGGAGGAGATCGTTTGAGGAGGATATGAGAGACTATAGGCAACCGTGTGACTAGCTAAATAGGACTGCAGAAAACAGGGTACAATGGATATGTGTTGTTGAAGCCGTATATTCCCCAGGGAACCCCAGGGAATAATAACAATCCTAATCAAATAATGCAATTATTAAACTGATTGGACCGAAGTGCTCGGTCTCGGGTTGACATGTCGGCTTCTTGTGCAGATGCGTCTACGATGTCTAAAATTCAAGTGAATAATTAGTATGACTCGTTGCGCAAGAGGCAGTGGCTCTCGCGGCCCATGTGGTCTAGTAGATAGCGCTTTGGCGTTTGAAACTATGAGCACTGGGCTCGAGCCTCTGTGGGAAAATCATCACTCACTGGGGAATGCAGATACATTCGCTAGCTGACGAGTCCCAAGTAGGACGCAATGCGCGTTATCTTAGATTCCAATGCTAGTCACCATCCACCAATTAAATTCAAATAATACTATGTTTAAAATATGCACAGAATATGGTCAACTTATCAGTGTGGTTCGAAAACGCGATACATGCATAACTGAAGATCACAAAACTTTTATTGTAAAAAATGATCTAGAATTATTGGAGAAGATCTGTAGCTCAGATGGATGTTTTGGTATTGTTGTCTTCTCCAATCCAGGTGGTTTAACTGCGAAGCTTTCATTGTCCTTCCGGACACTATCTTCAGTATTGACTACAATATGAAGTGAAAGTTAAGGATTATTCGTGGATGAAATAACTTTCTCTTCTGGTAACCAGAGGGAATGGTTGTTCTCACAGGTTTCCATATAATTGCATACAGTTGTATTGGTGCTGACTCTCTTTTTTCTTCCATTTCTTTCCGTTCCCAGAAGAGCTTCGAACTTTCAGTAGAAAAAATGTGCAACTGCCGGGACAAGAACCCTGGACCACATGCATGGTTTGCCAGCATTCTCACTGCTTAACCACCCCCTGTTAACCTAATATTTTATCGATAATATAACTTTGTGAGCTGATTTTATCGATGGACAGGTTAGATTTAGATCCTCATGTTTATGAATTGCAAACTGATTTCAGGATCACACTTCTAGGAATTATCTTATGTACATTGTCTTAACTGTCTATTTAAGGTCTTTACATCACCCCTTTTTATATTCCATTACTTTACATTCCCAGTGGAACATAGGGCTTCAAGGTAGAGCTTTGAAGTTTCGGTAGCAGTAGTGTTTCTTTTATGGGGTGAGGTTGCTAGCTTCATGCCCAACCTTTACTCTTTCCCTGTCTTAATACCGACTTAGCAAGGTAAATGAATGTGTCGGCCGGGGATCTAACCCCGGACCAGCTGTGTTGTTAGTGAGTATTCTACTGTTAAGCCACCGACGCTGAAACCAAGGTGTACCGGACAAGTGTTTCGTCCTAGTTTGAGACTCTTCAGAGGTACACATCCACTGAGGGTTGAATCTAAGACCTTCCCATTACAAGACAATCTCGTAGACCATTCAGCAACTGAGATCGCTCCAGATGAACTGATTTCAGTAATTATTCATGTGAACTAATGTGAATGAATGCATGTTATGTTTCCTAACTGCCTATTTAGGTTTATCAATACAAAGATAAACAGGACGTCGTCCTCTTTAATCAATATAGTGATTTTCTCAATTCAAACAGCATATTTTATAGACAATGTTGGTTTTTTTCATAGAACATAAATTAAGCAATTTCGGTTATTTCTCACCAGGTTTTATAAACATATAGTGAAATATTAATCTTAGAAACCAATGCGGTTAATAGAGTTAAAGTTCAGACATGTAAATAACTGGATAATAATGGAGGTGATTATAATACTAATAACAAGGATAAATTCATTCAAGTGTAATCATAAAATCCAGTAGGTGCGTACTACTGATGGGTCTCAAACAGGGACGAAACGGTTGTTGAGTAGTCACTGCTGGTTTTTAATGGTTTTCTAACTGATATCAATTCGTGGTCTCACCTGCAATAAATAGAATCCCTACGAAATCACTTTTGAAAATTAATCTGCTGCTCACTCAGCATCAACTACAAAATCCGGATTTTCAATACAAACGCCAAGTCAGTCAGTTCTTCTATACGGATGGATCAGAAACTTGGCGGGTCACAAAGAATATTTCCAACAGCCTGTTGCAGACCTTTATCAACAACTGTCTTCGCTGGCTCTATACTGAAGATCAGATGGCCGGAAAGAATCACCAACAAGAAACTATGGAGACAAACAAAACAAGAGGGAATCACCCAACAAATATGCAGGAGAAAGTGGAGATGGATTGGACACTCGCTGAGAAGGCTGCTGGGTGACATCATGCGTCAGGCCATCGCTCGATTGGAACCCGAAAGGGAGGCGGCGAGTGGGACTTCCAAGGGTGACATGGAGGAGATCGTGTGAAGAGGAGCTGAAACAATATGGACTAACATGGATGCAGGTGAAAAGTACAGCAGAAGACAGAAGCAAGTGGAGACGTGCAGTTCAAGCCCTATGTTCTACTAGGAACCCAAAGGAACAATAATGATAATAATAATCTGCTGCCCACTGCTGACTGTCTACAGGACGGATTTGCCTGAAGTTCTAGCAAGAAGTCCTGACCAGAGCTGTCCAACCACACGGGAGTAAGGACAAATACTTACCACCGATGACATTGGTTGGTGGTCGCGCTGAACTCATCACGAATTAGTAGAGGTTATAATTCATGTTCTAGCCATTGAGGAGTAAGGTACTGGGTTCTAACCCTGGCGGTGGGTGCGTACTACCGCTGAGTCGTAAACTGGGATGAAATAGCTATTCAGTACTTCCCGGTTTTCAATACTTCTCTAACTAATATTAATCCGTGGTCTAACCTGGAAAAAATCAAATCCTTACAAATTAATTCTTGGAAAATGATCTAGATAGTCAGTCAATTGTAGTGAATATGTAAGTAGAATGTGTATACTTGTAGAGGTAGAAGGGAAAATAACTTTTGTCTCATATAATGAATTGTGAAACTAAGGTTGAAACATGCAACTAAAGTACAGCATGATACTAATGATGAGGCCAAGGTTAACAGTGCAAATAAAAAAAATAATATTTACAGCTATCTGGTGTCTTTGGGATCGATAATTATTCTGGGTTTAGGGTGAGGGCCATTGGGCGTGGAGCGAGAAGGATTGAACAAGCCTTTTCTGAATGCATAGATTGGGTTGACAAATTTTCATTACAACTGACTAAGCTATGCTTAACAATCGAAGGCGTAGAAACACAGAGAATTCATATGCCACCTTGTATAGGATTGTAAAGGCTGAATTTTTATCAATCTTGAGATCCATATCCACAAGGTGTGTCAATGTGGAACTCCTGATTGACTTTACGACTCTTTTACTTAACCCTATCATAGGGCAACAGTGGGTTTGCCGAGTCTTTGTACTTATATAGCTGTCTCCACAACAGCAGTTATAAATGAATGCTGGAGTGGATAGATTCGGTAGCTGATCCTTCCACTTGCATTGGAATTATACAACAAATAGTGAATTTCAAACATAGTACTGCTGCAAGGAGTGTTGGTTTTGTCTTCTTTCACTTTTAGATCTTTTTGGTTTACACAGAATGTAGTGAAGAGACTATCTGTGAGTGGAGTTTCAATATTCTAGTGATGGTTTTGGAAACGTTCTTCGTAGAAGATTTCTCATCTCATTTTGAAAGATAATTTGTATTGGTCTTTTGATGAAGCTTTTTTGACATCAGTTTTTTCTGATACACGCTGTCTCTCTTCTCCTCTTCTCAGGACAGAAGTACCGCTTCTAAGTTAAACTATACAGCCACTAGAACACAACCACACCAAAAATAGAATGAAATTAAATTACGAGGAGATTTTAAAGACTTTTTGCAACCAAACTTTCCATTGTTGCATTGCAATTCACATTACTATGCATACTGATGCACCTATCAGGCATCAAACACAAAATCATACGAAAGTGGGCATCCTGACTAGGTACTTCCTTTCCGTTACAAGAATTAGTTCATGGAGATTCTATTTGTTTTAAGTTTGACCACGGATTCGCTGATATCAGTTAGAGGACCACTGAGAACTACCAGGGAGTATTGGACAGATGTTTCATCCTTGTTCGAGACTCATCAGTAGTAACTACCCACCACCTCAAGGTTAAAAGGCGAGCTGACTGACCATTCAGCCACTGGGACACGACTCCCCAATGGCCAGCACATGAATTCTAACTTCTACCAATTCATGAGGACGTTGAAAGTTGTGCTGAGTCACCCTTGTTACATCTATCCGGTGTGACCTTAATGAATACAGATACCGTCGTTACTAGTCTGTCTTTCCATTTGTTCATATTAGATTTTAGAATGCAAACATTGTTCCAATCAATATTGCGGTTTTTGTCCCATGCTGTATGTGTAGTTATAGACAGATATTTTCCTAAATTATTGTAAGCTTGTGTTCCTGTTGGTTGACCTTTAGTTGGGCAGGCGTTTATGTTCATTCACCCTTATTTTGAGTGATCTGGACGTTTGACCCACATATTTAGTTGGACACTCGCCACAAGATATTTTGTAAATCAAGTTGTTTTTATCCATCATTTTTATCGGATCTTTCAGTTGATTTATTTTATATGTGATTAGATTTGTCGGTTTAAAAGTTGTGCGAATACCGATATTTTTGAGGTTTCTTCGAATTGCCTCTCATGTACCATTTTTGTATGGTATTGTGATTGTTGTTTTGCCTTCCTCTTTCTTGTCATTCTCCAGTTTTACCCTCTTTTTATATTCTCTTCGATAAATTCTTTTGAGAAGTTCTTGTCGAATAACATTTTCAATAGGACGTTTATTTCTTTATACTGGTCCTCTGGCGTTGTTGTAAGTCTACGTATTCTATCTATGATGAAATTAAACAGAAATGAGGAAAATGGGCATCCCTGACGCACACCACTATCTGTCACCACCTCAGGGGACAATTCTCCATAAGCTCTTACACGGCCGCATGAGTTCGAGAAGAGTGCCTTGATAAATGCGATATACTTTCTCGGCAGTCCCTTCACTACCAAACATTTTCATTTTTCTCCTTCACGTTCCCCAGTGGAACATAAGGCTTCAAGCTTGTGGCTTGAAGTTTCTGTAGCAGTGTTTATTATTTTACAGGATGGGGTTGCTAGCCTCATGCCCAACCTTTCCTCTTCACCAGCATTATTTCTGGCTTAGCGAGGTAAAGGAGTGCGTCGGCCGGGGATCGAACCCCGGACCATGTGCATTGTCGACGAGCGTCCTAACCGCTGTGCCACCGACGCATTTCCATAGTGCCTCTTAATCGACAGAGTCGAATTTCGCCTTCAGATCAAGAAATATGGCAATTATTGGATGCCAGTATGCATGCCTATGTTCCAGAATCTGTCGATGGCTGAGTATGCGATCAATACACCCTCTTTCTAGCCTAAAGTCTGTTTGGTTTCCTCAAGTTTATACTATATCTTCAGTCTGCAGAAAACAGGTTTTTAACCACTAGCCTAACTCGCAAAACCGATTTCTAATCTCATTACAATAAAGGTTTAGTTGATTAGTTACCACTTTGATAAATATATAAAAATTTTAAAAAATGCGTTTTTTTTTCAATTTAAACAAACGTTTACGAAATACAGTTTATCAGAAATAGCCTGAATTTACCTGACAAGCACAAGCTGCTTCAAAGAATCGAGTTGGCCAGGCTAAACGATCATCTTGCAGAAATTTGCTGTCTAATTGTGCTAAGTCAAGATCTTCAGGAAAAGCACTGATTTCTCGGCATAAACCTCTTCCTGGACCACCACAAGGAAGAGATGAATCTGTAAATTAAAAATGGAAGCAAGATATACAGTTAGACGGGGAATTCCCCCTTCGAAACTTATCAACACGAGTAAGACTAGTACGTAAAGAAAGGATATATTTATCTAATCCAAAGTTGTATTTGTATGGATCTTTGTTATATATTTTCTCTGTCTGAGCTAGTACCTTTTTTTCAACACAGATCCTAATGTTTGTCTAAGAGCACTGATTTATGAGGACATGTTATCTGAAGATCTGAAAGATTACCATAATTACCTGCATAAAAATAAAGTATTTTAAATGCGTTTTATACATTCAATTTCCTCCAAGTATGGAAGGAAGAAAAGGTAGCTGCTGACTGGAACAAAGGTTACCTTGTAAAACCAATTCTTGAAAATTAATCTGATGCTCCCTAGTGACTTGGCACAGAACAGAGTTTCCTGGGGTTCTAGTGAGAAGTCATGACCAGTGAGTTCCATCCAGTCGAGAGTGAAGATGGATTTCCCACCGATGACATTGGTTGGCGGTCGCGCTAACATCATGAATTGATAGAAGTTAGAATTCATGTGCTGGCTGGCCATTGAGGAGTTGGGTCCCAGTGGTTAAATAACTGTGATAGGTCTATCAAACAGGTCAAGAATTGGTATGATGGGGTAATACTCGATTGTGGAGTCGCCTAATTTGACTAGAATGCGTCTCCACAATACGACAATATAACCTCCTGACCACTTGAATTTATCCAATATACTGAAACAGACATAAAATTCAAACTGCGGAAAACGGCTACAGGAACGACCGAAAACAACACTAGCGACAACTACAACAACATCTAACAGACAAAATACACAGTATATTGTACTCGAGAACCTCAGAAATATAAGCCACAAATCACACAAATCTGACTGGTTATCTGACTTTCCAACAAGGTTATCTATGTCAGTACATGCATAAATCGTGACGAGTTTGAATTCTCTTTTAAAATAAAGTTCCCATGAAACAGGTCAAATAACCATGATGAATATGTAAAAGTGAATGGAAATTTAATATTCGAACAGCTTACAAAACCATCGTATGAGCAAGAGATATCTGACTAGAATCATAACCGAATTAAAGTGTATGAATTCACCATGGGATCAGTAGAATGAAGACAACTGCTCAGAGCTATGTGTACTGGTCAAATTTAGATAGTGGATTGGAACACGTAGCCCATAGTTGCGGCAGGTATACAAAAGCTGCTAAGCTACCAGTGAAAGCGCAACTACAGTCACAGTCTATTCCATAAGGTCCATACTTCAGAGTACATTTTGATTTTTGCTGGCCTATTCCAAGGGAATCAATTCCTGGTAATAATTGATGCATTTTCAAAATGACCAGAAGTTCCTATCAGATGGAATGTTTCTGAGACAGCTACGTTTCGAAAGCTTAGAGAAGTGTTCTGCCGTTTCGGATTACCTGAGATAGTTGTAACTGATAATGGAACTCGATCTGCGTCAGGTCAGTTTCAGCAGTACAGCTGGAAGAAGGGCATTTAGCATATCCGATGTCTATCGTATTATCCACAGTCGAATGTTCAAGCAGAATATTTTGGCGACACACTCAAATTAATCATCCTGAAAGGAAGGGAGCAAGGGACTTTAGAACAAGAACTTCAAACATTCCGCTTAGATTATCGGTCAACTCTGAATCCATTGTCTACCAATGGACTGTCACCTGCTGAACATATCTCCGGATGTAAAATTCGTACTTTGCTGGATGATTTACGTTCAACACTTAAAAAGGAGAAGTCAAGAAATACGAAGATGGAAGAACAATACAATCAACGCAATGTGGAAAAACTCAGACATCTCTCCTTTGGTGATTCTGTGTGGCCTCATTATTTCTGGACTGATACATCTAAACGGACAACAGGAGTAATCGAAGAGAAAATGGGAACAATGAGATACAAAGTGAACATCAGAGGACTTCTGTATTCAAGATATATAAAATACATTAGGAAACGCGAAGATTGTGTTGATACCAGCAACTGATTTCACGACAGTTTATCAATGGACACTATGTGCAGAAAAACAACCATGAAAAAACCAAGTGAACCACAGTCATCTGTACTACAAAGATCGCAAAGTTTACTCAGACCTATGAAGTATATTCATGTAGAGCCTAGACTGAGAGGTTATTAAAAAAAGGGAAGATGTCAGGACGCATAACCTATCGTTGTTAGCTCTGAACTCATGATTGATGTACATACTGGCATGATAATCTGATTGGACATTTTTTTGATGGATTTATTTTTGAACGGCCCTCAAGGTCATACATGCAGTCAGTCAGATATTGATCGTTTATCTATTGTCTAAATTTCCGTGAACAATAAAAGCTTCTTGTTGTCGTTGTTGTTTCTGTTGTCACAGTTAAATCCGACTTCTACATCTATCTCAGCCTGGGGAATATTTTCAAGTGATCACCTGACTGTAGTGTCGTGTCTGGAGGTGCAATTTAGTCAAGACAGACAACAACTAACAGAAACAGTGACACTCCGTTGTAACAAATATGTCTATGGAATACTGTACAATTGTTGATATCAATAACATAGATCATAAAATTCAGTCTTATTTAGTCACTTGACTGCACCACTGAAACTGAAATAAATTCAAAATGGCGGACACCAAAAATGTTAATTCATATGTGTCAACAATTTGAAGTATTATTGCGTGTACACCCTTTTGACGCACACTACTGTCATATGTAGTAGAGCGGGACAGTATAACATGAAAAGAGAGATGTTGATTTTTTAAAAGTCCTTATTCACCTTATCCACAACTAATACGTAAAATAACAATGACTTAAAAGCGTGTCGAGATAAGTTAAAGTATGAGAAGTAATTCAAACTTCAGATGGCTTGTAATCATCAATGAGATGGTTATAAGTAATCGATTTTGATGAGACTTCATTGAGTAAACAATACTGTACCTTTGTGAGTGTCAAATTATTTGAGTACTTATTAGGGTGGTCATTTAATTCAGTAAACTTAGAGCGTGTTGATAACCTTTTTTTCTTAAGTATACACGAGGTACTCAGAATAAGGAGTTTCTTTTGTCTGCCTGTGTCTGCTAGACGTAAGTTATCCGCGGAATCCATGTCTTCTACAGTCTTCATTTCAGTTCAGGTTATTCCTGTTTTCTCGACACCCACGCACAGTCTACTGCAATTGGGAATGTGAATGGTGATAATAGTGGGCAGTCTTGTCTTATTCCTACCTTCATTTGAGATTCTCCCCTTGATTTCCGTTGTGGAACACTTGACACTTGGTATCTTCATTTGTCTGTTGAATGAGTTTGAAAAAGATTTTAGTCACTGCATAGTTTTGAAGGATTTTAAAAATTACTTTTTGAAAGTCAATAGAGTTGATGTAGGGATTGGAGTGCCATTTAATGCTCTGTTCGACGGTGGTGACTCGTAGAGTTGCCATTCGATACGCATAAACTGGAGAAATCTGAAAGAAGCAACCTCACTTACGTATCTACCGACCTATCTGGAAAGCATCGTTTCAACTACAGGTGGACAGAAATGATGAGGATATCAAGGCAACGATCGGGAAAGCAAGGCAAGCTTTCATTCCTCTCAAGTCTGTATGCAGATCAACAGCACTCAGCATTTCAACTCCAACGTGAAGTCAGTGCTATTACACGAATCAGAGACTTGGCACCACGTCATAAAGGCCACTACGAAGAAACTACACAACTTCATCAACAGCTGTCTTCTCTCAATACTACTCAAGATCAGATGGCCAGCCAGAAAACATCAGAAACAGGAAGGGATCTCTGGCAATGAACGAACCAACTCAGCAGGAACCAATTATGCAGCAAATATGCATGCAGGGAGAAATGGAGGTGGATTGGCCATACTATGAGTGAGTGACATCACACGCCAGGCCATCGCTCGAGTGGAAGCCGAATAGGAAGCGGCGAGTTGGTCGTCAGTGAGAGGATGACATTGAGCAGAAGGTGATGTAATGAGGAGATGAAAGCATGTGATCAGACGTGAAGCCAGATGAAAACGTTGACAGAGAACCGAACACACTGGAGACGTTTGACTGAAGCCCTATGTTCCTCTAGGAACTAAAACACACACTAATAAATTAAATGGTTGGAGGCAGTCGGCAGGATACTCTACCTGACCTAGGTTTCCTGCTAGTTGGCACTCATCAGCAAGGCGTATCTGCGACCTTGAAGAAACTTATCTCCGTCCTGAGATTTGAACTCACGTCAACCACTGAGTTATTCGGGCTCACGATTGACCTCCTTTAGCACTGTATCAAATATTTTTCTTTTGACTGGAGGCTAGTCAGTAATTACTGTAATATATCTAGTCCTATCTTTGGTGCAAACTGAATTCTATCAGTCAAGTTTATAAATATGTATTTCCTGAAGTTTAGGGGACAAATTTTACTAGAAAGGGACAACAAGCATGAACAGTAATCAGTTAAAGCTTCGTATCAACCGTATTTTAGAATCCTGTAGCATAAAAAAAATTCAACAAATAAGTCCCCAACCAAACTTAGTTCCCAATGCATTAAACAGTCTGTACATACTAAACATAAAAAACTCGAATATATCACTCCAAATAGTTTAACATTTCCAAAGAAAGACTTACTCGGCGGTGTTGGACAACACACAGCTGGAAGACGATTAGTCAGATTCTTTGCACAGACAGCTGGAAATTGACATTCAACACCATGAAGCATAAATGTATGTAAATAGATAAATATAAACAATTGGATATAGAATATGCCTTTGACTGACATTCAGTTTTAATTTTATCGTGGTTGTTTTTTTGCTTTCTTTCAGAATGAAAAATATATATACACCAAGAAATATAAACTTTGCTATCTAAGAATTTACATATATATACAGATACAAACTGACTTGATACTTACTGAATGGAACTTATCATATTCCACGTAATTATAGTGTATAAGAAATTATGTAATTGAAAAGGTAGAAAAAGAGATATAAGAAATATGATATGTGTATCAGAGTGCATTGGTTATTCATAAAGTATATTTATAATCTATTTTATAAATTGTTACATATATATGTATATTTGATTGGTTGGAGGATTTCATCGGTTAGAGAACCATTGGAAAACCACCAGCTGGGAGTACTAGACAGCCAGCTGTTTCCCCGGTCCTAGTTAGGGACAACAATCTGGGGAAGACTAGTCGCCAATCCGAAACACTTCAAATTGTGTATAGCAATTTGAGTGTGTTTCTGGAAGTAAATACGTAGGTCGTACAGAAAGACAACTGTCTACTCGTACGATGAAGCGTATTTGCCAACGTGGTTGAAAAAAGCTGAAGTCAGAGTGCCAAAAAAGTTCAATAACAAAGCATCTTGCGGACTACGGACATGATATTGACGCGCTGTCAAGTCATTCACTGTTATTGTCAGCAGATAAACAAACAGAAAGATGCTTGTAACTTCGGAGGTTTGTGCATTTAGAGTTTGTGAACCAGGAATCGGTATATAAAAGGAAATGATGGTCACTCTGAATGTAACCATGGTAACATGTTCTACCTATTAACTGGTATTATTATTATTTTATTCGAATTATTAATATTTCTGGCTACAGGATTTCATCATGAGCTGATATCGGTTAGAGAACCATTGGAAAACCAACAAAGAGTACTGGAAAGCCAGCAGTTTCCCCCGTCCTTGTTTGAGACTCTTTGGTAGTACGCACACACCCCACTGCGGTTCGAATCCAGGACCTTCTGGTTACAAGACGAGCTAGCTTGTAGACCATTGAGCCACTGGGACACAATCCACTGGCCAGCACATGAATTCCAAATCCCGCCAACTCACGACATAGCGCGACCACTTCGTAATGTCTTCTTCAGTGATTAACTACCCTCGTCAACGACCTGCTGTAGCCTACTGGTTACGAATTCCCACTAGAACCTACCTGAATACGGCCATTCACGAGTGAGCATCGGATCAATTTTTCACGTATTGGTTTGTAGAGATTATATGTTTGATTAGTTGGAGGATTTCACCATGACCTGACATCGGTTAGAGAACCATTGGAAAAAAATTATATGTATCTATTCAACCTTCCTAGGTGAACATTCAGCAGTTTCATTGAAATAATCCTTTTCTGAAAGTAAATGGAATAGACTTGAATCAGTAAACTGCCTCCATAGCCAGGAATGTCTTCAATACACACATTCTTCTGAAGAATATAAAACGTAAAGCGCTTCATTTGCATGATCCTACCATCATAGATGGCACTGAAGTTGAAACTATGTTGAATGTTAAATACCTTGGATTGGGTATAACTTCTGATCTTACCTGGTCTTCCCACATCACGTTAGTCTCAAAAAAGATATTTCGTCTGACGTTCTACTACGTGAGGAAGTTAAGACAATCTGGTATCACTCATTCTATCCCTACTTTCACAGTTTGTTGATGCTTGTATTCTACCTATTCTTTTTTATCGCTCCCCCTCAGTGAATCTTTCCTGGGCTACTTAAGAAAGATTTTATTACACTGCAAAGGACACTAAAAACTGTCATTAAAGTGAGTGGGGTGTCGAAAAACCAATTTGGTGTTGATAATGCTGTAGACACACGGACTCTTGCAAGAAATCAGTGAATATTATCTTGTCGGACCCTGAGTATCTCCCCCATACTTAACTCCCTCCATTGAATCTCATCAGGTAAGGGAACTAGGTAGAACTATTGAAGATCTTGTACTTGGACGACTAAGTAGAAAAACTCTACAATATACCTTATTTGGCACAGATTTTATGTGGTGAGAAAAGTAGAAGTGTGACGCTACTAACTTACTCAGGAACACTAAGTAAACTGCCCTTTTCGTTATTTTTTTAATTTCATTTTTATATTGAGGTAAATGTTTTCACCTAATGACGTAATCACATTCATTTTAAACAGTATCACTAGTGTAAATGTCCTGTTTTAATTAATACCCCTGTAATGAGAAAGTTAGATGCAATGCCGTACTACATGCTGAAAATTCCATATTTGTACCAAAAGTACTATTTGGAATAAAGCAATCATTCTTATTACTATTTAAACAAGAAAATATTCCGTCTTACCTTCCACATCAAGAAGTTAAAACATTCTGGTATAACCCAATCCTTACTCCTACAATTCGTTAACTCTCACATTCTGCCTATTATTCTCTATTGTTCCCCCTTAGCTTTTCCCGGGCTACTGAAGAAAGACTATACCTTATTACGCAGGATGTTAAAGGTTGTCAGCAGGGTAAGCAACGTGCCACTTAACCAGCTTGTTAATATTCTGGTTGACAGGCAGGCACTTGGACTCATGTGAAAAATGGGCCCAATTCATTTGATCTAACTCGCACCACCCTCTTCACTCACAACTCTCCCCTTGTATCTCATCAGGGAAAACCAGAAGCCTATATAGAAAACTATATGCTCGTACCAGCAAGTACAAAAACTCAACCATACCCTACTTATTTCGTGTTCTGCGCGATAAAGAAAGCATTAGGCATGACACCTATCATTCATTAAATAGTCAGTAGTACAAGTGGACCTCGTCTTTCCAACTCATATCATTTATAGGTAAAACGTTTTCTTTCTTTCTTTTCCTTTTCTCTCTCTCTATTTTTTTTCCGTTATGTGCTGCTTTGTTTCTTTCTCTCGCTTACGCCAGTAAATATGACAGCTCCTACTTTTCTAACACCTTCAAACACTGTTCAGCTTTGGTTTTGCTACCGACATGCCAATATGTTGTTGTCATAATGAACTGGGATTACCCATAATCTACGCAAAATTTTATTTAATGATAATGTACCAACTGGATGCAATACTGTAGTAAAAATGCTGAGAATTCCATTCTGTATCACATGTACTGTTTATGGAATAAAGCAAATTTTTAATATTATTATTAAAAAACTTGTAACGACAGAAGACAAGAGCCAGAAAACAGATTGTTTATTGATAAAATCTACACATATTTATAGATTTTTATGTACATTATTATTATTAGCGTTATTGTTAGCAGAGAAGCAACGTCTTCTGATTGGTTGTCTGCTCACTGAAAGTTATTCTGTACTGTTTGTGACAGTTTCTGAGAAAGTTAAGCCATATATCTGCGAATCGTATTTGCGCACACTAAGTCTGCTGTGATTGGTTGTTGAGTTCCTCAAGGTTAAGCTTTGTTATTGTTGTTTTTCTCATGACCTTGATTCGGGACGTCCAGATTGACGTAAACTGTTGTTTGCACTTTTGGCTTGCAGACAGCTGTCACCACAAACTGACAACTAATCTGAGGCATTTGGATGAAACGCATAAGTCCACACGTTATGATTGTAGACACCAGTCAGCAGTATATTTTCCTTACATCATTGTGAGAAGTCATCCTCCCTTCAGATACCCAGAAGTATTTCTCCTCCCACCACCACCACCTGTAGTGCAGTCAAATGAACTTCTATTGAGTTATTCCAGTCACTTTTAATCTCTTTAAGAACTTAATTTGAAGACAGTGATAGGACTCTGGGAAGTGGATAATGCCATCATCTACAAACAGGACTTTTAGTCGAGTTTTAGTATCCGTCATGATATAAGTATCTTTCTGTAACATTGTTTTGTAGACAGGAACAAAATCAGATGAACAACAGAGGTGATTCATGGAAATAATGTAGGTGAATCTCACTCACTGGTTACAATAAAATAGTAAGCAGGATGGAAACCACTTGGATCCATTTTCATACAGGACAAAGGGTATGTTTCCAGCATGACAGTAACAGGGCAGTAAGTAGTCAGTCATATGAAATGACTACTCCTTAACCTTATGAAATAATGAATGAACTTCAGAAACAATTATCACAGTGGACTGTGACCTGGTAAAGAATCAGTGATAATTTATATCTGATAAAAGCGAGGATTAGGGCGTGTTTCGATTAATTGAAAGTCGACTGTGGATCAAACATCAACTCTACAAATCATTAGGGAATGGAGTATTGAATAGAGGTCAAATCTTTACGTCGAATTCATCGACCTTGAAAAAGCCTTAGACAGCATTGACTGTGAAGTAATTTAGCAACTACCCCAACTCTATGCATTGCAGTGCCCACACCTTAATCAACCTCACTGGACAATTATATGACAATGTTACGTGTGTAGTGATCCATAACGAAAACTCAGGGAAGCCTTTCAAGTGAAAGCGGAAGTAAGACATGGCTTCCCACTACTGTCACCAAGGAGGATATTTTTCATTGTCGAAAACAAAACACGTAGTTCGGCGAAGAGTCTCTTTTCGACGGCGAATTCATTTTCTTAGCTGTACAATCGCAAATATATATGTGAGTTATTTTGTATGCATGTGCACATTAAGTTTGTCAAACAAAAATACAACTGGTTATGGTGATTTTAACTAAACAGGTGAAAATTAATAAGTTTTTGGTAGGGTTACGTAGTACACAAACGGTCAGGAAAATTGGGTGTTAATGAAACTCTAGCGTAGTAAAAAAAGGTGATGAGTTGTCACAAACAGTTGTTAAAATGGAGTTATATAACAATATGAATAGTTTGATGAATGAGTTGTACTCAGGAAACACATGGGAGCAAAGTACAGAACACGGGATTACGTAAGAGTTCTAAATTAATACAAGAATTATAAACAATTAAAGAAACAGACAAACAAAATTAAGTTATCAAAAATCAACAAAGTCGTTACCGTGATAATAAAAGTGGTTGAGTAATTCTCTTTTGTATGCATAGCCCCGGTTTTTCTATATGAATGGTCAGAGCATCAGCGATACAAAGGAGACGAAACCGTATTGCCTTTTGTAGGTTGTTCTTGACTCTGTAGATTACTTTAAAGGAGGAAGCGTTTATCGATATGGAATGATCGGTGTTAACCAGGTGTTCAATTATCGCACTCCTTATTGCACCACTATTGCCTTTTTGAAACCATGCTGAATAGTGTTCTTGAATCCTCTTGGACAACATGCGCGTCGAACGACCGATGTAGCTGGCTCCACAGCAGCAGGTGAACTGATATATGCACATAGAAGTGTTCAGATGCAGGACATTGTCCTTAAGGCTTCTGCTGATCAGCGGGAGACTGGAGAGCACTATTCTTAGCGTTGCTGCAAAGAATGTTCTTCTCAGGGATGATGTGATCCTTCTCTTGAGAATATCGCTTGCTAAATCTGTCTTGAAATCCAAGTTAATGTAGAGTTTCTTTTTCTGTGCAGGTGAAGTTTCATTCCTCCAAATTTTGGTTTGATATTTCTCGTCAATGAATCTTGGTTGGGTATCCATTTTGGATGAAGATTTTTATCAAAGGTTCTATTTCTGTTTCTAGAACATCAGGACTACATACGCGTCGGATGCGAATGGCAAGAGATTTAATTAAATTCTGCTTTTGTCGAATGGGTACCCAGGTATAGACGCTTGTTAGCTGACCATTCCAAGTAGCTTTTCTGTGGATCCATCTTCTTAAGGTCCTATCTGTTCTTCTTGTTAGTTCCATATTAAGAAAGGGAATTTTCGATTCGTTTTCCATTTCAAGAGTAAATTTTATTGCTGGATGGCAACAGTTAAATGTCTGCAGTAGTAGAATGGGGCCATTAATGTTGTCACAAATAATGAATATGTCATCTACTTATCTTTTATACAGTCTTAAATTGTCGATGCTCGGCTTTAGTGAACCTTTCTCGAGGCTTGCCATGAAGCAATATGATAGCAGTGGACTCAACGGAGATCCGATTGCAATACCATCTTTTTGTCTATAGATGATGTCATTGAAAGTGAACTGTAAGTTCAGAGTGTATCTCAGTAGCATATCCTTCAAATATGCTGTTGGTATTCCAATATTGAAATGGTTGTTTTCTATATATTTACACATAAAGCATACCGTTTCCGTGAGTGACACACGGGTGAAAAGTGACTCAGTGTCGAAGGACAGCATAATTTTGTTAGATACATTCAGGTCTTGTATGCAGTCGATGAACTGGAAAGTGTTACGGAGCGAGTGCGTGCATAATTGTTTCCTTCATTGTGGTGGACTGGAATTTTCGGAACACTCTACGTGGGGAGCGGGAAAACATGAATACGTTGGACCGATAAGAGGACTGTCGAAGATCTAGATTTCGCGGATGATTTATGTCTACTGTCACATAAATCCGAAGACTTACAGGCGAGAACCAACAGACTGGCAGAAGAAGCTGACAACGAAGACAGGACTCCAGGTGAACGTAGAGAAGACGCAGGTGATGAAGGTAATAAACCAACAACAAGAAAAAGCACTAATCACTATCAACGGGATAAATTTTGAAAGAGATCACTGCCTTCACTTATCTGGCCAGGAACTATCGTTTCAAATATAGGCACGCCGCACGGATGAGGACGTCAGAACCAGTCAGGATCGGAAAGGCAAGAGTGACTTTCATCACTCTGAAATTAGTTTGGAAATCTTCTGTGCTCAGAATAAGGAATAAAGTTCGGATTTTCGACACCACTGTTAAGACAAGTTAATCACTTCTTCTATATGTGTCAGAAACCTCCACTGCGCCTACGTCACGTAAAGCATTTCCATGAAGCCTTCAATGGCTCCATAGTGAAGATCAGGCGGTCAGCGGAAAAGAATTAGAAACAACAGACTCTGGGAATCAACCAACGAAGAACCTACTGCTTGACAAATATGTTGAATAAAAATGGAGATGGATCGGACACAATCACTGGAACTCGAATGGGATAAGACGAGTTGGGTGATATGGAGGAAACCATGTGAAGAAGATATGAGAGCCTATGGGCAATCATCAACAGCTGTCTTCGTTCTATACTGACGGTCAAATGGCCGGAAAGAATCACCGAAAGAAACAATGGGAACAGACAAAACAAGAACCAATCACCCAACAAATATGCAGGTGAAAGTGGAGATGGGTTGGACACTCGCTGAGGAGGCCGCTGGTGACATCGCGCGTCAGGCCATTGCTCGAGTGGAACCCGAAAGGGAAGCGGCGAGTGGGACATCCAAGGGTGATATGGAGGAGATCGTGTGAAGAGGAGTTGAAACAGTATGGACTAACATGTATGGAGGTGAAAAGTACAGCAGAAGACAGAAGCAAGTGGAGACGTGTAGTTGAAGCCCTATGTTCTACTAGGATTTCAAGGGAATAATAATAATGGGCAATCATGGAGCCAGTTAAGCAGGATTTCAGAGAACAAGACAAGAACTCAAAGGAATAACAATAATAATCACCTCCAGCATAACTCATTCATTCAAGCCACGGTAAATTTCAGTAATAAATTTAAATCACTTTATATACAGTTTTAGATAGTGTAGTCTATAAACTGTCAGTGTTTAAAATGAGATGATATAACATGTCATCGAATTCAACTCCAATCATCATCTCTGTGTGACAGTAATAGATATACAGAATATATGTGTAAAACTCGGGCACTGTGGTAGTAAGTAATTCCATATTAGTTTGTTTATTAGTTGTATCACACAGAGTAAAACAGTATTATTTACTGGATGACAATGTTTCGAACGAAATTTATCGCTGTTCATAATCATATCAATTATAATCATACGACTTCAAAACTTGAGTTTTATAGTTTTCTTTGTTCTCTCCTATTTGTCGTCGTTGGGGTAGTAAAATTTTCAAGATATCCGGGCCGACAGGCGATGAATCATTCCTATAACATGTATTTGCAGTTGATTCGATAAACAAAGCCTCTGTTGTAATCGATCTCTCCCTCCACCCTGTGACATTAGATTTTAAAAGTGTCATCCTTTCCCATCCTATTGTATTTTTTTCTCTTTCCTTCACGTTCCCCAGTGGAGCATAGGGCTTCAAGCTTGTGGCTTGTGCGTTGTCGGCGAGCGTCCTAACCGCTATGCCACCGACGCACATCCTATTGTATGGTAGTGTGTAATTGCATGTGGTGAGTGCTATAGCCGAACTATTCTCTAGATTTCTTATCTTATTTGGGTCAACTAATCTAGATTTGCTAAGTTTTTATGTTCATCTAGTCTGACTGACCCTGTTCTACTAGTTTGGCCTATTTATTTGACCTGACAATCATTGCAGGTAGGGTATTAGATAAACTAAATTGTTTTGTTTAAAAGGCTCCACAGGATTGATCCTTTAACCGACAAAACTTGTTTCTAATTGAGTTTGTGGGTTTGAATGCCGATATACAGAATAGTCGAAAATCATTTGTGCATAGTATTAACTCAATTATAATAATAATGGTAATGTGGTGAGAGCTGGCTGTGAAAAAGCCAAAATTGTAAACAACAATTCACGTCAGTGTTACGTCCCGAATCAGGGTCATGAGAAAAAAACAGTAACAAAGCTTAACCTTGAGGAACTCAACAGCCAATCACAGCAGACTTAACGTGTGCAAACACGATTCGTAGATATATGGCTTAACTTTCTGAGAAATGGTCACAAGCAGCACAGAATAACCTTCAGTAAGAAAACAACCAATTAGGAGGCTTTGTTTCTCTGCTGACAATAACGCTAATAATAATGTACATAGAAACCTATAAATATCTGTTGATTTTCTCAATAAACGATCTGTTGTTTGGCTCTTGTCTTCTGTCATTACAGTAGTAATGATATCAATGACATACCAAACTTAGGTGCATAATTATATTTTGATTGATCTGTTAATTTACTCAGTAAAACAAAGCTACGTGTTTGACAATTATTTAAATGTTTGCCGAAATAGGATTCAGCGATGTATCACACGTATAAGCAAATATTTACATAGAGGAGTAGAACAAAAGACGAATTCACAGAATACTTCGGCATATGATTAAGGCATGTCAGTGTCGAAATAATGCCCTGGAAATGAATCAATCAACATCGATTGTGTATTAATGTGTTATTCCTAAGTAAAAACACAGTTTTTGTTCAGCGAAGAAATTTCTTTTCAACGACTTCATTTTCAAGCTGTACAGTCGTATTTATATTACAGAAAAGGTCATTAAGTGGCACTAAATAATTGGTCAGTCAATATACATATATGTGATAAGAATAACGATTATTAAAATGTTATAAGGGGTAGAGTTGAAGTGGATAAATTACAAAATTATTAAAGATTGTTTTATAAGTGAATTGAAATCAAAAATGATTTTAAAATGTCAAGTGTTGTCGAAAAATTTTATAAAATAATAGTACGATTACGATAAGAATGAAGACGTGAAGTGAAGTGGAAAGAATTCAAGTGGTAAAATAAAATAAAGTAAAAACTAGAAAGAACATTACTATGACCAAGGTAAAGAAAGGGGTTTGACAAAACGTTTTCGAACACATAATTTAGGTTTCTGTACATGTATAGCTAAAGCTTCGGCTATGCATAAGTGAAGAAAACGTAAACTTTTGGATCGATTCGATTTTGCCATGCAGATAACTTTGAAAGATGAATCACGTGGGGCTAAATGACCTGACTCTAACAGGTGATCACAGAGAGACGACTTCGCAGTTCTACGTTCGCCTTATATTATTTTAATTATCGTTGTTCTTATCACATATATGTATATTGACTGACCAATTATTTAGTGCCACTTAATAACCTTTTCTGTAATATAAATACGACTGTACAGCTTGAAAATGAAGTCGTTGAAAAGAAATTTCTTCGCTGAACAAAAAACTGTGTTTTTACTTATGAATAAATGGGTATTTTTCGTGATATTAATGTGTTAATTGAAATCTTAGATCACGAAAAATAAGTGAATCTGAATCCGATTTTAATGAACTCACTAGAAATCAACAGTTTTTGTATTTCCATTTAAACAAAATGAAAGTTTCATCCTCAAATATATTAGAAATTAGAATAATACTGTGTGGTGATGAAACACACTGAACTATGCAGTAGACTCCTTACTTATACTGATTAGTTATTATTAAATAGTTGACAGTATATTATTATTTAGACACTCATGCTTGCACCTCACGTCAACGTGTTAAAAAGGGAGAATGCTCTCCAAAAACGCCTCACATGCTCTGTGGTTGGATCCCCAAAGCCGTCACTCCTAAATCTCGCTTATCCTATCGGTAGAAAACCAGGTAAAGAGGGGAGGTTGAGCGTAAAACTAGCAACTTCATCCCATTGTGGCGTGTGCTACTGACAAGATTTATCAGTAGTATATATATATAAACATCAGATAGCAGGGGGATAGATTTGATGTCAGAGAAATCAAATGGTACAGAGTTAAGGAGATATATGATAAACGTGAAATAAGAAGGTGAGAAGTAGCACAACATGGATGATGTGTGCAAATGGTGCGATGAAGATAAGGAGTATATAATTTCGGTATATAGGGCTTCAACAACACATCTCCACTTTGTTCTATTTTCTGCTGTCCTCTTCAACTCAGCTGGGTCCACGATTGCCCATAATCTTTCATCTCCTGCTCGCCACATGATCTCATCCATGTCACCCTCAAAGTGACGACCCACTCGTCGCCTCCCATTGGGATTCCACACGAGCGATGGTCGGGGGCGGGTATCTCCTGTAGTAGCATCTTTCAGTTTCTGAATGCTGAACTTGGATTCTGGCCTGTCTCCAGTTGTCTTCACGATTTCAGCTTCACCGTGAAGGTTCCTTGAAAGACATGCTGGTCTGCGCCTATATCTGCTCCTCTTCTCCACTTTATATCCACCAGGCTGCGTTTCCACTTTCCTGAGCCGCAGTGGGATGAAATATGTCTGGTTTGTAGTGCTTCCGTCAGACGAAATCCATGTTGCTTTGTATATATCCTTGTGTTTGTACACCCTGCCTCCAATCACCGAATCAATGAAAGCGTAGAAGTCTACGAATAATTCTCCGTTCTCATTCATTTCTCCGAGTGGGAGCCTCTCGACACATGATGAGTTCTCTTCCTGTATTATCTGCTCCCACTATGGCATTCATATCGCCCACGAGGATTTTGATGTCATCATTCGGGATATTGTCTGTTACTGTTTATTTTTGTCTATAAAAATCTTCCTTCTTCTCTTGTTCCGCGTTCTTTGTAGGTGCGTAGTATTGGACAGCTGTAACCTCCCTTCCTTTTGAGTTGAATCTTGCTGTCATTATCCCGGATGAAATCTGTCCCCACTACATTATGGCTGTGGCTGCCACTGGTGACATCATGATAGGCATTCACTGCCTTAGTGTGCTCGTAGTTGTCACTTGGGTTACCAGACTGCAGTAGATTACTAAGTCACCAGTTGACAATTTTAAAAGTCCATTTTACATCCATTCCATCTGCTCTCGCAGATTACTAGCATTTCTACGCCATGTTTTCGCATTTCTCTGGCTATTTGGGCAGCCTTTCCAGACAGCCTCATACATTGTATGTGCATTCCACGTTCCCAATCATATTCTTGCCTTTCACCAGCCCGCTGTGTCATTTCGCCTCTCCAATTCCAGCAAATAATAAATTTGTGTTTTATATTTATTGTATTTTTAATATATTTCTTGTGCGTTGAACATCCTGTAGGGCTGCTAGCCCCACGCCCAACCCTCCCTCCTCTTTACCTGCGCTTGGGACCTACCATAAAACTAGCGAGCTAGTTAACTAATTGAGGTCTATATAGAGATTATCAATTCCAAATAACCATTCCTATAACACGTCTCTCGTCTTCTCCCGTTACACCATAAAAAGGAGTAACACCACTGTCCCTAAGACTTCAAAGCTCACTACTGAAGCCCTATATTCCATTGGGAAAGCAACAAAGAACAAAAAGAGTGTTGACCACCCAGTTAAATAAATTTGAAGACTTTCACCGGTAGATCTTGATATGACTCCAGTAGTCGAAGTCATTACGCAGTTGATTAACTATATTACGAAGTTGAAGGCCTTTTGAACAAGGAAAAATATTCCTAGTTTGCAATTAAACCATCTCGACAAGGTTAAGTTTCATCACAGTTTCTTTTAAATAATTAAAAATGCCCATTAAAAATGTTTTCAAAAGAATGGACACGGAACAAAGAGTACTCTTTTCGATAACGCCTTCATCATCAGGCTCTACAGTTATATATACATTATAGTGAATGAATAAATTAATGTTATGATCAACATTAATGTTGTTTAAATAACATCGAATCAATAATATCAATAGATTACAGTTCAA
>OX235273.1:39835067-39996547 GCA_944472155.2 Trichobilharzia szidati | reverse complement strand
TGGTATATTATATCCTAAAACATTGTATGAGGACATGACCCTCTTTACAGCCTCTGCAGTCAAAAAGTCTAGCAGGTGCTCAGATTTGAGGAGTGAATCTAAGGAAATCTCTTGTGATGGATCACAAAGTTGGAGGAAAGGAGTAATACTTTCAAACTTATCCTGCAGGTCTGTTATGGATTTCTGAAGGATCTTTAGATCACTAGTATTACTCGCTACGTTATCAATTAGTTCTCCCGTTAAGTTTGGTACTAAAACTCTCGGTGTATCCATTGATCTTAGTGCAAATCCATCGTCAGGATTGATGTTTTTAGTGTCCTGCTGACTATTTGATGCTAGTCTCTTAACAGTACTAACTCGTTTAATAACTTTGACCATTATGCAGGTAAAGATTATAAAATTTTCTCAAAAATTGACAAAAGTGTGTGAAATACTGTTATATTATCAAAATAGATAAAAACAACAATAAACAGGTATGAAGTACAAACAAAAATAGACCACTATCAAACGAGTTAACTCTGATAATTATAAACCACAAAACTGAGGACTTCTCTATGGTTCTTTTGTGACAGATTGCTCTTTATTAACACGAATCTCACTGGATCCAAACAGTATTCTGGAGGTGATAAATTTGGATATTTAGCTACCGGAGGGGCAAGCAATATCAGCTATAATTATGTAGTAGTCAAATATAGACCACGATATTCCAGAATGCGAAAAATTATTTCCACGTTATATGGTGAGATTGTAACGTCCTACACGAAGCGCGCGGGTAGGATAGTGAGTGGTGCTTGAAGTGGGTGACGTTGTTGAACCCCATTAACGCTCGAATGGGAATTCCCAATTTGCTTTTTTTCCCTAACAGAATGGGTCCATATATCGGTCTTTCAACTGTAACTAAGATCGAAAATGTTGTCTGTAGTTCAATATACGATATCCTGATTACGAGCTAGTATAAACCAGTGATTTCTTTGAGCTCGCTTCTTGATTGTAAGGTAGAGGTTCCAGATCTTCGGTGAACTTATGCGTAGTAAATCCCGCCACTCGACTGCTTTAGCTCTGGTAGACTCCAAGAGGAGTGGTGCGAGGATTGGTCAAGATTGTGGTTTGTAGTGTGCAGTATGTTAGGACTCAGCTGCTGCCGTGAATGGAGTTTGACCTAACACCCGTTGGTCATTCGGTGTAGTCATAAAAGTAGAATAGTAATAATAATAAATAATAATAATAGGTTGTAGTGTAGATAATATAGGTTGAGATAAGTGAAATAATAAAGGTGAAATAATAAAGAAAGAAAGAAAAGATAGAGTAGTCGGTACAGTGGGAGAAGACAGGACGGGTCGTGGGGATTTAGCTTGTATGCTTATCCATTGACAATGTGGTTTCAAATTTTAAGAGGGTAAGCCATTGAGACACAAACCATGCATTTCTGCATGATTGTCCAGCTTCCGCTTAAAAGTCTCCACAGATGGAGCTGTAGTTACGGCCGCCGGTAAAGCGTTCCAGAGACGGCAAACTCGAAGCGAGAAGAAATGTGAACGCACTCGAGTCTTTGGTCTCTGGTGTGCTATCCTTAGCGGGTTACCTCGTGGAAGCCTATAATCACTTAATGGCAGGATGCTCTTATTAGGGTGGGCCTGGTCATTTAAGATCTTATAGACGGTGATGAGGTCTCCCCTGTGACTACGGTAACTAAGTGTGAAAAGACTTAATTTCTTCAGTCTTTCCTCATATGATTTGTTGCGGAGGCCGATCACCCATTTTGTCGCTCGTCTCTGGACACTTTCTAGAATGTTAGCATCCCTTTTGAGTAGCGGAGGAGCAATGATATTATGCACCTCAAGGAGTGGCCTCACGTATGTCGTATACAACGTTAAGAATAGTTCAGGAGTAAGAGCTCCCAGCTGCCTATGCATAAAGTGTAAAGTAGCGTAAGCTTTGGCGACGTCCCTCGTGTAATTTACACTGGTGTCTAGCTTTTCTGTTAAAATAAGGCCTAGGTCGCGTTCTGATGGCACACAACTCAAGTTCTGGCCACCAAGGGTGTAATTTGCACTCTGTGACCTGCCGGAATGAAGTTGCACTACTTTGCACTTCTTTAAGTTGAAAGGCATTCCGTTAGCCAGAGCCCAGTCTCCCAGAGTTTGCAGGTCAGCCTGCAATCTGTCGGAGTCTTCCGATGAGTTTATTGCTCTCCAAATCTTTACGTCGTCAGCGTAAAGAAGCGCAGAGCAATTCAGTTGACAGGGCAGGTCGTTGATAAAAATCAAAAACATCAACGGCCCTAAGATAGAACCCTGAGGAACCCCTGATGCCGAGGTGTGCCAGGATGATCGGATGCGGTTGACTTTGGTGCAGAATTCTCTCTCGCCTAAATAATCTTCCAGCCATGCGAGAAGTGCTCCAGAAACACCCGCTTTGCTTATTTTGTGAAGGAGCAGACCATGGTGAACTGTGTCGAATGCTTTCGCAAAGTCGAGAAAGATCACATGGACTGGTACCTTTACATCCCAGGATAGTGTCCAATCGTTCCAAGCTAGTAGAAGATTCGTCACACAGGATCTTCCCCTCCTGAAACCGTGCTGTGCTTCATGGAGTAGGTTAGTCCCGTCGAAGTATTTTCTCATGTGGTCGTCAATGAGACTTTCCAATATCTTCGATATCACTGGGAGTAGCGCAACTGGTCTGTAACTGGTCGCGTTCTGCCGGTCACCACCCTTGAAGATAGGGGATAGGATGGCTCGTTTCCATTCACATGGAAGTTTCCCTACATCAAAGGAGTGTTGAAACAGATCACTTAGGGGTTGGCAGAGACTTTCTGAACACTGCTTCAGGACGGATGGTCTTATGTCATCGCAACCTGCAGACTTTCCCGAAGCCAACTTTCCCAATTTTACGAGTACCATAGCCGGGGTAATTTGAAATGTACCCAGCAGGTTTTCGCACGTTGGTCTTGCATTGTAATCTTGATGTTTTGTGGGGGTAAAATCCTCGTTACTGTTCAGTTGCCTGTGAAAGGCTAGACTGAATGTCTCTGCCATTTCAAGACTAGTAAGAGATTTCCCATCAGAACCCACTAGATTGCAAGCTCCCTGGTTGGTCGGTTTTCTTTCAGACATAAACCTGTATAGGCTTTTGGGGTTCACGAGAAGCTTATTGGCGAGGTTTCTCTGAAATGTCCTTCTATCACTCCGGACTCGTATGTTACATCGATTCCTGAGTTCGAGGTACACTTCATGTTCGGGTTGACTCTTCGATACTCGCCACGCAAACCAGGCTTTTCGCTTCGCCTGTAGAAGGCGTTGTGTCCCCCTTTTTAGCCATGAACGTTGCTTTCTAGCTTTTGGTGTGACTAAAGGAACAGTGTCTGAGACCGCCTGGTGAATGATCTCCTTTACCACTCCCCAGTGTTCTTCTACTGTAAGCTCTGTCCAATTTTTTGGCCAATTTGCTTCAGACAAAAGTCTTCGCATTTCGGTGTAATTGGCTTTGTTATAACACAGATAGGGCTGTGTATTGTCCCACTGTAAACGCTCGCGGAGGACTATGTCGAATGTTATGACCGCGTGGTCACTACTACCTATGGGAGTCGTGATCTGAACGTTTTCCACTAGTAGCTGGTCACTAGTGAGCACGTAATCCAGTCTAGAAGACTTCCCATCTGGGCCCCATCTAGTATCCATTCTGACATTTTCGGTGAATCCGGCCTCCCTGATGGTATGCAGCAGATTTCGATCAAATCTGTCCTGGGCACATCCCGTCATCAAGTTAAGAGATGGGGCATTGAAGTCTCCAGCTATGACAATTTGATCATAACCCATGTCTTGTGTCGCTGAAATTGCATTCAGCAGTACCTGGTTGTGGTCTGCTCCACATGAAGGTGATCTGTAAATGCTGCCCACTAGATACTTACAGTACCCAACGGTGAAATGGCACCATATGGAGTCAGGGAGCTCAATGAGGGGAGGGTCGATTGCATGGACACATCTGAGCTGTTTGTCGACGTATATGGCGACTCCACCTCCTTCTTTCAGATCCCTATCTCGCCTGACTAGGACCATATCATTTATACTGACTTCGCTGTCTGCCACCGTAGGGGTTAGCCAGGTTTCCGTCAGTATTATGATTTTGGAGTTCAGCTGTGATTGTAGGTATCTAAGTTCAGCTATTTTGCCTCTTAGACCTCTCACATTACTGTACAGGCAACTGGTAGTCAGTCTCACCACGTCCCCGTATTGGGGGGTGGTTGACGTGATGTGGGCTGTCGGTTGAGGAGTTATCCTACGAACTAGTTGGCCGATTCCCCGGGAACCGGCCTGTTGGCGTTTTTTTCTTCTGATTCAATCGGAGCACTTGGATGACACTGGCTATCATCGTCCGTGCTGCACCGCTGTATTGTGACTAGGGGTTGGGGATGTTCTATGACAACGTTTTGTTCTCTCCTTTGGGTACGAGGCCGGCTCTCGCAGCAGCGAATGTGTCTGCTGACCTTGTCCTTGGTCTCGTACCATCTCTGGAGAGCAGTAGTCAAGTGGTCTCGGGAGCTGAACTTAACAGCTAACAGACGTGGAGTGTTAATTGACATTAGGTGAGTGGGTCGAGGCAGTCTAAAAATAGAGACAGCCCCTGAACTTCCCAGACCCATCTGGGATGCCAACCATCTCCATTGCTGTACATCGTGACAGTGCTTCTCACAAGCGTTCCCAGTTCCCAGTTCGGGAATGCCGTGAACAACCATGGAGGCAGAAGGAATAAGCTCTGGCGACTCCCTCGCCATCTGTCTTTCCTTCCATGGCCTATCTGGCCTAACACGTATATTGCAGGTCCTCCCTATAGAAAGGACTTGGGAAGTCAATAAAACTTTTTCGGCATCTTCGGCAGAGCCTAGTGTTACCCTCAGTGGGGATGGTTTGCCTTGAGGAGCAGCAGTGCCCTTATACAATCTGCACAGTTTTACTGGTTGGATGTCCAGACCCAGTGTGCTACATAAGTTGGACCACTGTTCCTGATCAAACAGGGCCCTGTTTTCCAGCAGACTACTGCTACAGTCTGGTACATTAAAGAGGATAACGCAGTTTGATCGACTGACCGTGGATTTAGGTTCGGTCCTCGCACATTTGTCATCCCCCTTAAGACCGTTTTGTTTCGTCTGGTGCAACTGGGTATTATTATGTGTCGCAGTGCTGTGGCCACTTTTACTGGTGGACGGTAAGGGTCTTTTCCCAGCGACAGGTACCCTTGGTGCTTCAACCTCTGTGTCTGGGGCAGTTATGGCAGGAATTGCAAGTATAACCGGTGTGGATTTTGGTATCCCCGATTTACATGCAATTGTGCTGTTTTCTGAGTTGGTGGGAGTAAAACGTTTCACGTTTTTTCCTGATATCTCTATGCCATCTGTAGCTTTCGAGGAACTACACGAGGCTGCATTAGGACGGCAACTTGGGCATATGTACCAGAACCATGGGCATGGGTTCTTACGCATAAAATCGTAATATACCTTTGGTACTCCGGTGTCACATCTACAATGTACCCATTGCTTACAAAAGTTACATTGGAAAGCAGAGTCTGCTTGTTCGACAATAGAATTGCAGACCTTGCAATCGTCTGCCTTCTTGGGGAACGTTTTCGTCGTCTTGCGACGTCGTGAACGTTTCTTATTGGTCTTCCTGTTTGTTTCAAGGCCTACTGTGGATATAGGTGTCATACTATTCCCACTTTGTGCAGATTTACCACTCGCCTCTATTAACTTAGTCGTGTTAACAGGGATGGAGCCACATCCGCTTAGTTGACTTTTCACAGTTTCACTGTAGGACTGTGGCAACATGGGCAATCTGTCCGAGCAGGGAATATTTGCCCTGGGCCGGGCTTAAAGCAATGCAATACTGCAACTACAGTTTGCAAAAAAGTCTCAGAGCTTAACATCAAAAAATGAGGGAGGGTGGCGCATGCTGATCAGCAGATATGGCAGTGGTCACAATTGTGAATCGCTCCAACCTGTACGACAGCAACATGCATTTTTTGACAGCCCGAGAATTAAACATTAATCTGGACCCTCAACAAATAATAATAAGTATTGTACAGATCTAATTATAAATAAAAATGTGCTTTGGCTCCTATCTACAAGCCTGTTCAGCTTCTTGTCAAGATGCTACCCATTAGGCCCTACAGAAATTCGTGAGGCATCTTACGGGTCAGCTTGTTCTCCGGCTTCTAATTTTCCAGATCTTTGAACTCACTCCTCACTTAAATACCACTTACCTACCTCACAATCATCTTTCTATTTACGCACTATTATATTCTATCTGATCTTAACTATCTAGGCCTTTATTGAAGCTGAAACTTGCTCTTTATTATTATTTGCTGCTTGCTTTAAGTCTGGTTGATTTGATTAAAAACACGAAAACACGAATGATTGAACAAAGCTTTATTTTCATCGGAAACGTGATAGTCTCCATGCTTAGACTAATATGGTTAGCATTAAACATTGCAAATGTATACTATCATTTCAAGTACTATATAGCTTCTTCTTGTATTTATCTTGTAAATATACTTCCAATAATGTATTATGCACAACTGCATTTTAAACCATTTTGCAGCTGCTCGGAATTTCCTTCTCTTCCTGAAATAGCTTTCAAGCACGTGGGGGCATAGCACTCACTCAGATATACGCTGTTCACTAGTTGACCATAACTATCAGCAAGAAGCAGAACGAAGTTTGGGTTGTCGCTCAACTTTGATGGTGACTTCAGTGAAGGGTTTACAATTTAACATTTATAAGAACCTTTCCTAATTGCTTGTACAATAATTGAACAGTTCAAGCTTTTGAAAAATTATTGATTTATAATACTTCAGGAATGTAATTTATAACGTTACTGATCATGCATGTAAAAGTGGCATGCATTTCTTGTAAACCTACCCGTTTATACGAAATATAAATTATTATTATTTTATATATATCTATATCAGTAATAATAATAGTGTAGTTAGTTGTCAGAGTAAGACGGGAGAGAATGTAAAGAAGTAGAACGACGAAATTAGTTGTCTACGCCGAATGGTGTATGGGATTTAAGGGGATACGCCATTTGGATGAGGTCCTTGTGTCGCTGCATGATTGTCCATCCTTCGCTTAAAGGCGTCCACAGACGGTGCCATAGCTACATCTGCCGGTAACATGATTCGAACGATGACTCCCATAAATCATACACAAGTACCGGGGACCTAATTAAAAATCCCAACTTAGTTTATCCTTTTGCATCAAGCCTTTAACGGCCTCGGTTCACTTTAAGTCGACCTTGTGAAAGGAGGACAATTCAAACATTTTGCACGGTCAGAGAAGTTTAGAAAATGCCTCTGGAGCGTCTTGAAGAAGAAGGTCTTGAGAAAATTCCCAACTTAAGATTAGCGCAATGGGTTTTCCGGGCTGGATTAACTAAGACTCCCGATACGATGCGTAAAGAACTTATGGCAAAAATTACCAAGTGTATACAAGATGATAGTAAGTTCATGATAATATTGAAGTCACTGCTTAAAACAAATCAAAACTTACAGTTTTTAAGATGACTTTTAAGATGGCTTGATGTATCTGTCTTTTTTGCTATGCATGTATCCATTTGATTTTGTTTAAGAATCAGCCTCACCATAAGAGTATGTTTAGCTTGAATCGGCATCAGTATGAATTATTGTCTTCATTTTAAATTGCCTTCACACCCAATGCAACCGCGTATTATTGCATCTTGAAAATATTTAGGTGCCATATGACAGTATAGAATAGTAATTTTAATAAGTTTATATTATCAGGTAGACTTTGGTAAAAATACACCACTTTAATCTACTGTGTGGCTATTGCAATGATGAATATCAATTAATCTCTTGATTAAATACGCAAGGTTTTCTAGTCTTATTCTCGAACATTTTTGATGAACTCTAACTGTTCCATATAAACCCATATTAAATTTTTTGAACATATCGTTGAGAAGCCAAATTTCAATAGTCGGAATATGGATTCATAATGATGGTGCTTGAAGTGGGTGACGTTATTGAACCCCATTAACGCTCGAATGGGAATTCCCAATTTGCTTTTTTTCCTAACAGAATGGGTCCATATATCGGTCTTTCAACTGTAACTAAGATCGAAAATGTTGTCTGTAGTTCGAATTGAAGTAAAACAGAAGTCTCTAATTGTATGTCCAAAAAATTGTGTACGGTTTCGGCAGTGAGTTATTATCCAGACTAATGAAAGCACTACCTAACGTAATGGATTGTGCCAACTCACTGGTGTCAATCGTTGATCACCTCAGCTTATAAGAATGGAAACAAATCTTTTGAAAGTCACAAAATGATTGGGTTAGCTTAAATGCTATATAAACCAGTAGGGTTGTTAGTCCTGAAAAGCCTACATGGTATTCGAATGAAATAAACCTAAGTGAACCCGGTAGATTAGTGTTTATAAGTCGGAAGGTAGGCCCTCCTGTGGTAATCAAAGGAGGATTAGCTTGACTCACTTTGAATCCTAAATCTGAGGTCGTGCGCAAAGTTGGCGGTGCTCAAAAGAAGCAGACTCGTGAACGCCAGGGCCAGACGAGTTTGTATTGGTTATCTCCTCTATTTATGACATATTCTGGATGTTAGGCATACTTACCCGCATCTAACTTGCTGTATTTCTTGACCTGAAGATATTGACTCCGAAGTGCTGTGTCAGTGTTTGGCCGTGAAGGCATCACTGATAAAGTGTGTCGCACTAATCAAGCCACTGCTGGAACTGACGTTGCCGCGTAAGAGCTTACGCAGAGTTGTCATGTAAAGTGATATCAACCATTAGTGTCTGTCAAGGTTAGCTTATGTCTCATTTTTATTTAATTTCATTGTAGAGGCACTGATTGATGCGACCCTAATTGACTTTAGGGATTTAGGAGGCGGGTGGAGCGTGCTGATGACTTAACTCATTCGGAAATCTGTATTGGCCTCAGTAGACAAAATCTCAGAATAGATACAAAAGGCTCTTGTCATCTTCAGCCTAGACATGATATCCAACTACCGATCAAAGAACGTGTGTACTGCGAAGCATTTCGCTTTATCTTCGTTTTTGTCTATGAGACATAGTCATTAAGAGTGGGAGATGCAAAGAGGTTAACTATCTCTGACCACAGATATTTGTATTGTCTCCTGCATTAAATGGTGTAATGTGATAAGTTATATTGAAGTTAGTCGTAGAATGTTAAGTAAATAGGGTAAGTGAATGGATGAAGTTATCCTTTTGAATCTCTTGTTTTTCTCGTTTACTTTTGTGTTTTGCATGAGAGGTTTAGTTGTGAAGCTTTCGTTGTCTTTCTAGACAACATCTTCAACGCATGCATTAGTGTAAAGTGAGCTCTTGGAGTTGTCCACGAGTTTACCCGGCATCCCTCTATGTAACTTTGAAGGTGGTTAGTTGTTTCTGGATATTTTCTCACCTTGTAGTCCACTCGTATTAGTATTGACTGTTCTGTTAACCTTAAAGTTGACCTTCTGTCCATCTGACTTCCTTTTCAATGATTGGCAAATTTAGTCTATGTCAATATGTCTGTTGATTCCAGACTCGTCCAAGTACTGGGCTCCTAGAAATTCCCTGGCATTTTTGTTGCTCCGTCTTTCTAAAGTTTGTATATTTTCTCAGTCGAATTGGTGTTTGTCGTTGTCTGCGTGCATTAGTATTTGGCAATGAATGTCATATCATTCGACAGCCAGTTTATGTTCGCGGATGCAAAGACAAAGAGAGTGTTCACTTTGACCAATATAATGCTTTTCACATTTGTTGTAATTTGTCTTGTAGATACTGTTGGTTATGTCTTCTTTTGCTGTTGCGTCTTTTGATTGACATATTATCTATTGAAGTGATTTTCCCGCCTTGTGGGCGATGGCTATTTCAAAAAGTTTCAGCAGTCTTGCTGGGATTTCAGAAATATTCTTTGTATATGGTAGGGCCATTTTCTTTGTGCTTTCATTGGGTACCTTTGAGTTGGTTGGCTAGGTTGAGGATAGCATCTTTTTGTGACATTTCATGGATATCCATTTTTATGGAAGACTGTTACATTTCTTTTCTATTTACCTAAAGGCAGGAATACTACAGTGAATCCTGGCTCTTCTGAATAATGTTTGTGTGTAACTCCCTTTTGTTTTCTGTTGGGTTCTTGCTGTTGTATTTGGTCTGTATCCTTGAATTCCTAATTTTTCTCTGCTTATTCGCTTAATAAAAACGTTTAAAAATGGGGTTTTGCTCCCACATTCCTATTCTCTTGTAAATTTGGTATTGTCGAAGACAGTTAATTAGCTTGCGAGTGTTTTCTAAACCGTATGTACTAATTATCACGAATGTGTCGTCCACATAAGATATCCAAATTCCGGGTTTAATTTTATGTCAGAATAATTATTTCAGGTCTTTGAGCAACAGTTTAGGCAACTAGTCCTGATGTGGGCGGTCTCATAGGTGTTCCCTTTGTCTGTTCATATATTTGACTATTGAATTGGAAGTATATTAGTAGACGTAAATTCATGCATGATTAATATTACCTGAAGTGTACTAATTGACAGATCATAGTAGAATTTCACTCGGAAGTGCATCGATTCAAATTGCCACATGTCGAAACAGCATACACAAAACACAGATGGAACAAAAATAAAATAATAATGCGATAAACAAAACTCGGTGTTTATAGAAAGAATAAATGAAAGCATTCAGAATTTTATGGATAATAAAGTGAATAAATCCTTGCCTTTGTGGATGATCTCAAACAAACCACAGTGCGACACAATTGGTCCTTATTATTCTGAAGACCTCAGCCAGGAAATCGGTCTGCCGTGGTTCAGATGAACAATCGCAAATTTTGTAAATTGTTGCCTTGTTTTAGTTTAATCATCCTTAACTGTTTTTCAAACACTCAACATTATTCATCTATCGAAACTGTAGCTGGACATGCTTAATACATCCTGGCTACCTGAATCGATGATGACTCACAATCTCACTATTGGACTTACCTTCCTTATCTAACACTTTTTGGTGTAGGTGTGTCATCGGAGCTGGATAATTTAATTCCGAAACTTCCATTGCCTTACTAGATAACATCCTCAGCGCATGCTTCAGTTTGTAGTAAGCTTTCGAAATCCTCCACGAGTTTAGTTTTATAAGCTTACTTCAAACTGAAGTATGCTCTAAGGATGTTGTATAGTAAGACATCGAAAGCCTCCTCATACGATTTAAATGAGAGAAATTCATAACTTGACTTAGTAATGTGTTAATTCTATGCTACACTTGGTTATTAGTTTTATTATTTTTTGTTAGTATTCACATTCTGTAAACATTCTGCTTTGTTTCTTTTTCAGATATGGCTGCATATTATGAGGTTGTCTGTAAAGAACTTGATCTTCCAGTTGATCAGCAAGTTTTAAAGTCAATGCAAGCGGTGAATGAAGCAAAAATCAAGGAATTGGATGCAAAAATCAAAGATGCTGAAGAAAACTTGGGTGATACAGAAGTGAGAACGGCTATGATGGAAAAAGCACATTATCTGAGTAAAATTGGTGATAAGGTAGGCAGTCAATTTTATATATATTTACGAAAATAATTCATCATTTTCTCAATTTAGGAAGGAGCTTTATCACAATTTCGGCTTATTTTGGATAAAAGTTTAATGCCTGGCTTCCGATTAGATACAATCTTTCATATTATACGAATTGGTTTCTTTTTCGGTGACAGAGACTTGATTACAAAAAATATAGAAAAAGCGAATAGGTAAAGCTTATTGTTGTTGTATTTAGATAACGCGCTTCTATAATAGTTTAATTGAAGAAGGAGGCGATTGGGACCGAAGAAATCGACTCAAAGTGTATCGCGGCTTGTACAGTATGTCAGTCCGGGATTTCGGTGCTGCTGCTAAGAACTTTCTCGATGCTGTTGCCACATTCACTAGCTATGAATTAATGGATTATAAAACATTTATCATATACACCGTTATGGCTGCTATGATTGCTCTTAAACGTCCAGATCTTCGTGAAAAGGTAAAATACTTGTCAAATAATATTGTGGTCCTCTAAATGTTTACTGACAATGGTCATTGAGTAGTTGATGTTAGTTGCTTTTGATGAATAACTTTTGGATTTAGTTTGTGACCAATTTTCCGTTTTTTATTTTGCATTTTCAAACCACAAATTGTAGACTGCTAGTTTCTGTTTAACTGGAATCCTGTGTCATTATTTAGGTGTATATGTGTGCGTTGGTGGCACAGTGGTTAGGACTCTCGCCGACCATGCACATGGTCCGGGGTTCGATCCCCTGCCGACACAAACCTGATATCTATGGTCGGCCTGCAAAATTTGGGCTACCGATATCACATGCTGAAAATTCCATACCTGTACCAAAAAATACGGTGTGGAATCAAGCTGTAATAAAAAAAATTAGGCAACTGATAATATGTCATCGCATATATTACAATTGTGATTCCTTTAGTACTCACAAATTCATAAGAGCGAACGATGTTTATGAGTAAATTTCATTCTGATTTTAATGTAGATAGAAAGCACTGGTTTACTCGAAGTTTAATCTTTGAACACTTGACCATAGGATACCAGGTGAATGTTACAGATGTTAGTGATTGACTGAATTAGTTTCAACGTAGAACTTTAAACACACAGAAGTGCAGCAGTTCAGGTTGCCACAATTCATGTCCCTTGAAAATCCCCATTGAGTCAGTATAAAAGAAAAGGCGTTTAGCGATATCACTCTTAAGCTGGTGCGTCAGTGGCATAGCGGTCACCAATAACAGTCTCTGCACATTGGTTGTTTTTATCCTGAGAACCCCAACCAGACAGCCTACATCTCCTTACGTGGTTAAAACCATCAGTCGAAGTCTTCATTGACTGATTACAGGTTTTGATTTGACCACCTGTTACTCTTTTCCAAACTAACCTCATCTATTAACTTACCCTCACTAACTAACGCTACACCTCACCTGGATGTTAATTACCACCTAAGAAGGGGATAAAACGCAAGCATCTGTGGACAACGACAGCCAACCTCCTCATATCCTCCACTTCCGATGACCATGTCTTACAGCCATAAAGGGGGATGGGGCGTAATGTTGAGCGGTACACACGTCCTTTTGGTCGACAGCCGGATATTACGTCTACTGCAAAGATGACGCGTAGGCTGGCAAATGTCACATGAGCCTTTGGTATCAGTAATCAGTCTGTTAGAGCTGATGCAACTCCCACAAATAAGTGTAATGGTCAGCACACTCAACCACTTCACTCCCTATCCTTAAGCTACGAGTTGGTGCCGTCCAATCCTGCAGGAGTGAATCGCATGCCAAACATTCTCACAGGTTTCTGTTCAGTGTTTACAAAAAACTCATTTTGTCAGCATTTTCACCTAGATGAAGACAATATCATCATCCGCATACTCTAAGTCAACAAGACAACCTCCTGGTAACAAGAAGTCAATCCCTAAGTTGCTTAAGTCAGTTAGGAGCGCAATTCCATTTGTACATCTGCGGTGATATTTTCTAACTGCTCTTGTAACTTAACGACGACTCGTTTTAAAATGATAAGCAACCAGTAAAAATGTGTAGTGAGTTATCTATGTACTGTTAGTTTCATAACTTGAGTAATAAATATTTGTTTGTGTGATCAGATTGGGGTAAACTTAACAAATAAACTACTCACAAAATGTGGTGTTCACAATTACCGCTAGTTTGCAATGAAAGTATAAAAGGATTCTGTGTTTTTGGATAGCATTTACTATTCATCGACCTTATTTTTATCTTTAGGTTGTTCGTGGTTCAGAGATTCAAGAAGTCTTGCATGGTTTACCAAATGTTCGGGAATATCTGATGTCTTTATTCGACTGTCGTTATGCTGATTTCTTCCGTTCCCTTGGTTAGTTAGTCAGTTATATTCTATGCTAATAGCATGTTATTATATATTTGTTTATTTGTTTTTCATTTTGGGTTCCAAGTGGAGCATAGGGCTTGAAAGACATATCTTCATTTCATTCTGTTTCCTGTTATCCTCTCCAGCTAGGCCCACGATTGCCCGTAATCTCTCATTTCCTCCTCTCACGATCTCCTCCATGTCACCCCCGCATTGACGACCCACTCATCGTTTCCCATTAGAATTCCACTCGAGTGATGGTCTGCATTGAGCGCGATGTCATTCGACAGTCTCGTCAGCGTATGCCCAATCCATCTCCATTTTCTCCTACATATTTGTTAAGCAATCGGCTCTTGGTTGTTTTGTCCCCATAATTTCCGGCTGCTAATTGTTTCTGACCGTTAGATCTTGAGTATGGAGCCGGTGGAAGCAGCTACTGATAAAAGTTTGTAACTTGTTGGAAATCCTTTTCGTGATACGCCAATTTTCTGATCCATATAGAAGAACTGAATTCACATTTGTGTTGTGTGCATTGTTCGAATTAGATAAGTTTATTTGATAAAACACATAGTATGACACAGTGTTTATAACTGGATGATGTTTTGAGAGCAATTTATTCCTCATAATCATATCAATATGTTCACACAGCTTGCCAATTTGCTTTATGTATTGTTTTCCGTCTCCCTTCCCCCTTGCCCTTGTTGTTTATTGCAATTCTCCATATCTCTAGTATAGGCGTTGAGCCATCTAAATTGCACGTGTTCAGTGTTGATTCGATGAACACAGACTCACTGATTAACCTCGCTTTTTCTCTCTCCATCTCACTGTATTACCATTTAATACTCCCACCCTACTGTGTGTTTACACGAAAGCGAATGCGGTCAAATAGCTGAGCTTTTTCCTGGATTATTATAATTTATCAGGACTAATCATTCTACATCTACGTCCAAATTTCTATGTTCCGATGATCAGAATACTCTCAAATGACTAGTTTGATTTATGCAATTGACCCCACAGTCATTAGGATGGTATTTGGTGAATTATGTTATTTTTTTTTCTTAATTGGATCTATCGGGTTCTTGAAACGACTAGCAGTGGAATTTAGGATGAGCATTTCGTCTCACTATACGGATCAGAGACTTGGCGTGTCACAAAGAGCACCTCAAACAAGCTACAGACCTTCATTAACAGATGTCTTCGCTCAATACTCAAGATCAGATGGCCGGAAAGGATCAGCAACAAAGATCTCTGGGAGCGAACCAACCAGGAACCGATTGTGAAACAAATAGGCAGGAAGAAATGGAGATGGATTGGCCACACTCTGAGGAAACCATCAAGTGACACCACACGACAGGCCATTGCTCGAGTGGAACCCGAAAGGGAAGCGGCGAGTTGGTCGTCAGTGCAAGGGTGACCTGGAGGAGATCATGTGAAGAGGAGATGAAAACGTGTGGGCAGACTTGGAGCCAGGTGAAAACTCTAGCAGAGAACCGAACGCAATGGAGATGCATGGCTGAAGCCCTATGTTCCTCTAGGAACTAAAGGAAATAATAATAATAATTTCGTCTCACTTGGGACTCGCCCTCTGGATGCAATTGTATTCGCCAGTGAGTGATGGTGTTTTCCAACCCCCCTCCTCCCACACACGCTAAGACTCAAATCCAGTACCGATTGTTTCAAATGCTCATCCTGGATTCCACTGCTAGTCGTCACCATTCAGCAAATTACAGTTCAAGTCAATCATCAAGCATCTTCGAAGAGTTCCTACTAGAGAGCCGGCGTGTCAGCTAAGGCTGGACGTTTCAATCCAATCAGTCAGTCAGTCAGTTTCGGGAAAATCAAAAATGAATAATTAAAAAAATACTAAAAATGATTCGTTATTAACAAACATTTGCTGACTATAGAGGCAGGAGGCAAAGCAAGTGTATACTTGCAAGTTTAGACAATTCGAAAGAAATAAAAATGATAACTAAACAGTTAAACAAGGTTGAAGAGCAGATATCATAACTCAGCACCGTTTTTCATTTTCTTTTTCTTCAAATTTAATACATCTAACATGCTGTTAACACCAATGTGAAGTCAGTTCTTCTATATGGGTCAGAAAATTGCGTCACTGTGCTGCGTCACGAAAAGCATTTCCAACAACAACCAGTTGCAAACTTTTATCAACAGCTGCTTTCGCTGGCTGTATGTTGAGAAGATCAAATGGCCGGCCACATAGAATTAACAACAAGCAACTCTAGCAACAAACTAACCAAGATTTAATTGAATTTTAGATTTTCCCTTCGATTGATTGAACCGAAGTGCTCGGTCTCAGGTTGACATGTCGGCTTCTTGAGCAGATGCTTCGATGATGTCTGGGCATTGAATATTAGTATTTAATTGGTGGATGGCGGCTAGCGGTGGAATCCAGGATGTGTATTTCGTCCTATTTTGGACTCGTCATCCGGATGTACCTGCATCGGTGGGAATATCATCACTCACTGAAAAATGCAGGTACATCCAGATGACGAGTCCAAAATAGGACGAAATGCGCATCCTAGTGGATTCCACTGCTAGTCACCATCCACCAATTAAACTAACCAAGAACCTATCGTTCAACAAAAATATTTAGGAGAAAATGGAGATGGATTGAGGGGGCATACACTGAGGAGGAGACTGTCGAATGACATCGCACTCCACGTCATCACTCGAGTGGCATCCGAATGGGAAACAAAGAGTCAATCGTCTTAGGATGACATAGAGGAGATGAGCGATTATGGCAAATCGTGGGCCCAGATGAAGAGGACAGCAGAAAATAGAACAAAGTGGAGGTGTGTTGTTGTAGTAATAATTCAAACAATGCAAGAAAAACGGTTCATACAGAATAAGATATTACCATCATTTATTTCGTTGCCTCCTCATCAACTACGTTACAGCCTAAATAAATTATTAAGCTTATGTACAGAACAATTTTAACATACTTGCAAATGTTGCATTATGCTAGTTGACAAGAAACTCCAAAGTTAGTGAACAGTACTCAAAAATCACACTTATACAGCTTATACACAAAATTCGAGTTTAAGCAAAGAATTACGGCTTAGATACAGTAGAAATGGAGGTGACTATTAATGTCAAGGGGTGGATGTAATGATGATGGGCAGCTAATAAGTTAAGTAACAAACAATGTGCTGGATTGAACTCAAATCACCGAAACACAAGATAAGCAAAATTAATTGATAGCGAAGGGGAAGAGGTCATGTCATCAATTAAAAGAGAGAATAATAACATTCAGTTACCCAGGGCAAGGAAAGACGACTGATAACTACATCTTTTTGAACACATACATCGGGTGTCATGCGCTTGATAACAATTGTTTTGGCGAAATTGTGAAGAATTGAACTACTTGGGCTACTGGTAATTCTAAAAGATTTCAAGGATGTCATAATGCGTATCAATGAGATGCCTTTCAATATGGCACTACTGCAAGCTTTTGTTCCTTTGGGACTTTGACTTTTTGCTATAGGTCCAGAGAACCGTAGGCTTGCCCTTCTTTGTGTCCTCTCAATATAACTGCCGCTGCCGATGAATGTAAGTTTATATACACAGAGCTAACGAAAGAAGGCTATATGTTGACCTATAATTGCATCAGACAGCATGTTGTCTGATAAACGGGAATCAGCTTAGCTGCAGGATAGGTTCCGTTGATTATTCCTGCAATATTATCACCTTTAAAATTTAATTGAATGAAGGTTGGCTTCTTTTCCACTTCTTCCGTTCTTATTAATGAACTTCTGAGGAAAACGTTTACTTCTCAACATTTTTTTTTCGAAAATCAGAAATTCTTCCTCTAATTTCTCTGTAATACAGAGTTTTCACCAGTACTCATTTATAGGTATTTGGATAAAAAACTATTGATATTCAGGGATTTGATTGGTTTCAGGATTACATCATGAACTGACATCGGGTTATAGAACCATTGGAAAACCTGAGAGTAATGCACAGCTGTTTCGCCGTAGTTTGGGACTCTTCGGGAGTGCGCTCCCTCTGGTGCTCTAACCCAGCATCTTCCGGTTACAAGGCGAGCTGGTAAACCATTACGCTACTGGGAACCAATCAAATCGCCCATGAATTCTAACTTCTAGCAATTCACGATATGACGCGACTCCTAGCGAATGTCATCGGTGGTGAGTATTTGTTCCCACGCCCGAAATTGGAATTGAAGTACTTTACATTCCATGTAGGCTTTCGATAAACTAATCCCTGGAGACTGCCGTCTTCCAGGTGTTGCATGGAATGAATTTTCGAAAGGTTTTCTGAATAAACATTAGTGTTCTCATCTCTGCTTCCTTACTTAGCTAGTAACAGCTCAGTTACCCGGTACGGGTACTTTTATTGTGTGCAGGCTGACGTAGGTAGGGGGAAATTCGAAACCGTAGATCCAGTGACTGACAATCGAGAGTCTACACCAATGAACCACATCTTTACTTAGTACTTGTATATTTGTTGTATTTCTCGTCAATTGGTTTTTATTGAACCGAAATTCCCTATCTCTGTTGAACACAAAACGTGGTCCTCATGGACCAATGGGTGATGCTTATGCATTTGAAACGTTGAGCTATCGCTTTTAAGAATTAAGTTGGAACACCATCAGCCATCCACTCACTCACTGAAGATTCAGGTACACCCGGATGATGAGTCTCAGCTAGACCGAAACGCTTGTTATAGATTTCACAGAAAGCAAATTCAATTCGATTATGACAAACAAGTTTAAACATTTACAGCCTAATTATTGATTGAATAGTGACATAAAAGAACGCAGTTTCATGTTAGACGATAGTTTATATGTGGGTTAAGACCCGATAATAGGTATTTATCTGCGTAATCATATCTGTAATCATAAGCAGAGGGGAGGGGGCGCGGGTGGTTGAACAGTTATCAGCTCTGCCTAATATGGTTTTGTTAAGTTTCAATTTATATATATTTTTTCTGTTTCAGCTGGAGTTGAACAGTTTATGAGCTGTGATCGATATTTACATTTGCATACAAGTTATTATGTACGTGAAATGCGTATTCATGCACTCAGTCAACATCTGGACTCATACAGTAGTTTGAGTTTAGAAAGTATGGCTACTTCATTTGGTGTAACTCCAGCATTTTTGGATAATGAATTATCACGTTTCATAGCCAGTGGTAGACTGGCTTGTAAAATGGATAAAGTCTCTGGTATTATTGAAACAACACGTCCAGATAATGTGAATTTCCAGTATCAGGTAAGTTACGTTGCAGAACATCTAACCATTATTTAAAAAATTTTTATTCCTTTATGTTTCGAGTGGAACATAAGGCTTTTTGAAGTTTCGGTAGCAGTGGGTTTTTAAAAAAAATTTTTACGGTTTAGGGTTTCTAGCCTCCCGCCCAATTTTTCCTCTTTACCAGCCTACCTAGGAGTGCGATGGCCGGAAGTCGAACCCCGAGAGAGAGAGAGCATTTTACCGCTGGAACGACTGATTCGCTTAACCACCACTTTTTAGCATTTTTACTGCAGATTTTTAGATTTATGGATACTTGGATTGATTTAATTTCAACTGTTGGGTTTTTTCGCGAACGGTGATCATTTAGAGAGATCATCGGAAGGCAGGGAGCATTGAACAGCTGTTTCGTCCTAGTTTGGATGCGAGACCAATTTTCATGACCATTCATTCAGCCATTTGTGTAGGAATCCAGTGTCCTATGAATTGTAACCTTTGTCAACTCGTGATATAGCGCAGTGTTCTTTACCAATGCCTTTGATGAGCATCCACTTCAATATGGGCATGTTGAGCCCCACTGGTCACAACTTCTCACTACCGCTTCAAAACATCCATCGAGTGGTCATCAGTGAGCTAGAGATTGGATATTTAGATTATGGGATTTGTGTGGATTCCTTTTTTTAATTTTTCCTTCACGTTCCCCAGTGGAACATAGGGCTTCAAGCCACTAGCTTGAAGTTTCTGTAGCAGTGTTTATTTTACAGGATGAAGTTACTAGCCTCATGCTCAACCTTTCCTCTTCACCAGCACTATTTCTGGCTTAGCGAGGTAAAAGAGTGCGTCGGCCGGGGATCGAACCCCGGACCATGTGCATGGCCGGCGAGCGACCAAACCGCTATGCCACCGACGCACAGATTAATATTATTTGTTAGATTTCATCACAAACGAATATCAGTTGGAGAGACCATTGGGAAAAAAGGGAGCACTGGATAGCTGTCTGCCTTGTTGTATTTTGTGACTTTTTAACAATGTACACTCACGACTTCACCCGAGTGTCTAACGTGAAACCCTCAGGCTAGGCGGCCAAGCTTATGAGGTCGTGGCAACTTAGTTGTAGGCAGTTTAGGTATCGAAGTTTCATGTGCGACTCATGGTCTGCTTCCTATCGGTGTGTGGGAAGCTGTGGCTCAATCAATACCAGGCTTAAAAACATTTGTAAAACGTTGACTTATTCCGTCAAACGTACTTGGGGTCTGGATTTGATTGCAGACTGATGATATTCAGTGCTTATCTGGACTCATCGTGGACTGTTTAAGACTAGTTATTATTGTACCTGAATGGCCAAACAAAAATCAACCTGGTATCAGTAATTAGAAGAATTCCACGAAGTTTTCATCATAGGAAGTACTTTTTGTAGTTATTTCTCAGTTGCTAGAATGTAATCCTTTGTATTTGCATATTGTGTATATTCGTATTCTCAGTTAGTCACTCTCGTCTGAATACATGGTTTGAAGTACATAATTGATACTCATAATCAAAAATAAAAGGATTGCTTTTCTACCGTTATGTGATTGCCTTTCCCCTAAGAGTTTAAGGTCTCTTTTTTCCCACTCAGTAAATTTACATCGCATACCTATAGTAAATTTTCTTTTGTTGACCAAAATAGCCTACTTAATTAGCACTAAAAGTAGTTTAAGTGAATTTGAGTGAAAATTCATTTCTTACGTTACATTTGAGTCAAAAGGTGACTGTAAACTGATGCCTACTGGTTCTTGAAATGCGGTTTCCTAATGGTCATAAAATACACGATAGCATAAAACTTATTATATCAAGTGTGTATTGTGAAGTTTTAATAGTTTGAGCAACTTGTGTTATTCTTGTTGAAACTGTAAGGTACCCTTCTGGGTTGTCTGACAATATATAAAAATGAATAGTCTTTTCTGTGATATTATCACTTTGTTTCAATTGTCTCTTTTGATGTATCCAATTAGTAAGTTTTCAGGGTCCTTCTGTGACTCATTAGTTTCGTGTAATGTCACTTCAGGATAGGGTTCAAACTGTTTGAAGTCCTACGCCTCTCTGTGTCGACTGTATCCAAATAATCCACTCATGATCTTAATTTCAAACGAACGAAGAAGCCATCTGACGTCCAGATTCTAATAATCTGCACAGCAACCACTACTGGTTTTCTCGAGTAGTCTCCAAGTGCTTATGTTCATTAGTAGTAAATACCGTCTTGCTATTTTACTTGTATCCTTGGTTTTCGTTACAGTATCAAGTGGATCACATATTGTGATGTGAATATTCTTAGTTTCCAGAGAAAACTGTAGTAAATTTTCACCTCTAACTGTGTGATATTTGCGAATGAAAAGTTTTATTCCACGCCTTATTTTCACTGACAGTGGTTAGTTCGTGGTTAGTAGCACTTAAAGGAGTCCACTGTCCTGTTGAAAGAAATCAAGAGTTATAACTAGTCCTTATATTTTTCAAGAAGGCACAGGCTCTTTATTGAAGAAGTGCGGTCATTGGTTTGAGACTACTGGGGACTAATTGTAATCTTTTGCCGAGCTTAGTTACTCATTTGTTGTTTCTGTCTCATCTTTTGCCGTGTAACTCTTTTTTACTAAAGTTTAAATGATAATACAATAAGACTATTTAGCGCGTGATGTCATTCGACGGGCTCCTTAGTGTGTGCGTGTGTCTGATCCATCTTCATTTTCTTCGGGATATTCTTTGAGCGACGGGTCCCAGAGCTCCTTGTTCCTGTTGATAGAAGCTTGCAGCTGGCTGACGGGCTGAGCTTCTGACCAAACTGATTTCAGAGTGATGAAGATCTGCCTTACCTTTCCAACCTCGGTTGGTTTAGACATCCTCATTGGTGCCGACTGTCTACAGTTGGAATGACTACTGCCTAGATAAGTGAAGGAAGTTGCCTCTTTCAAATTTCTCCTGTTGATGGGGACTGGTCGTTTGTAATCTTACTCACCTCTGTCTTATGTCATCATGAGTTTGAACCAATCTCTCTACATCTTTCTTCATACTAGTGTAAATATTTTTTATACAATAAATGTGATGGTTAGTGTGTTAAGGAAAGACGTAAAGGATTCATTCATTCATTCATTTATTGATTCTTATTTTCATGTGTACACATGGTTAATCAACCAGGTTACAACATCACAGAGTGTTTGTTATTTGGACTCAGTTGCCTGAAGCACATTTTCGATGCACTAGGCTACAGGTCATGGAGTTATTATTTAAAAAGGCTGATTGTTCCACCCCAGTTGTTCAAGATAAAGTATGTACAACGGTACTCGAACTGGGGTTAGGGCTCTCAAGCAGGCGATCCACATCTTTAAGAACTGAGTAGGTTGTAATATTAAATTATAAAATATATATATATATATATCCGAACAGAATAAGACCATTTCTTGTTCTTTTAGTTACTGATACATGTGTATATCGCTGATTTTAACTGAGTTGGGAATACTATCTTGAAATCAAAAAAAGTATTTTTCCTACTTAATAATACGTAAAGGACATCGGGGGCACAGTGGTAGAATGCTTGCCAACCACGCATATGGTTCGGGGTTCAATCCCCGGCCGGCTCACTCCTTTACTTTGCTAAGCCAGTAATGAGACTGGTAAAGGGGGAAGGTTTGGTATGAGGTTAGCAACCCCATCTCGTAAAAATAAATACCACTGCTACTGAAACTTCAAACCTCTAGCTTGAAGCTCTATGTTCCACTGGGAACGTAAAGGAATAAAAAAAGTAATATGTAAAATACTGCAAGTTATTGTATGCCTTCTGTGAAAAGTAAATAGAATTATTAAAAAGACAATTGCAGCGAAGAAAATTTTCTTTTCGACGAAGTCATCATCTGGGCTGTACATTCGTGTATTTATATCAAATGGATGGGAAAGTTCCAGAATAATCTCCGGTTAAGGGTCAAATTAATAAAAATTACAATTAGGAATTAGAATGCCGTAATAAACACGGGGATGGATAAAACTCGAACAAAGTAGCATTATAATAACTAAGAAGATTGACATTGTGCAATTGGGGGTTAGAAATGTAGAAATAACAAAATATACAGAATGTTTGGATAAAAAACTAATATGATGAATAATTGTTTATGCAATCAGGGATTAAATATGTAGAAATAGTAAAATGACAAAATAAACAGGAAGTGTGGATATGAAAATATGGTAGTGTAGACAGGGATTAAGAAAAACAGGAAGTTTAGATAAGAAAGGCGATGAGATTGTCATTACTAAAAAACTTTTACCTGTTTATGATGGCCATGGTAGGGAGAGGGGTTGGACGTAATTCTTTTGGATACAAAGGGTGGGTTTGAGCATTTGGATAGCTAGCGCCTCAGCTATGCCCAGATGTCTTGGTTTGACTCTCTTTGATAGGTTTGATTGAATCTTGTATATTACTTTGAAGGATTTTTCGAAAGGCGCTGAATGTCCTGAGTTGACCAGATGTTCTGTCACTGAACTGTATATACGTTTTTGGTCTCCTTTTAGTAGCCAGGCTGGGTAGTGTTCGCGAGCGCGTTTTCCAAGTCGGCGCATGGTACGGCCGATGTACTCAGCTCCACAAGAGCAAGTAAATGGAATTAAACTACTCAATATTTAATTCTTTAATGTGAATATTTTTCAGTTCTGTAGACAGTACATCTATCTATTCAGACAATTTAGAAGAAGAATTTAGAAAGTTTGAGCAAAGAATATCCGCATTTTTGATAAATTCCTCGTCTAGGTGTACAAATATATATATATATATGAAACAATATTTAAGAATGATCTTTATTGCCAATAATGGTGTTTTTAACTAATATGGAGTTGTTATGATCAGTGGAAAACATGTTTAAGGGATAATAGGTATTAAAAAAATGTAATACCAAGTTAAATATCAGGTAAAGTCAAGCATCAAATTTGTGCGACAATTGACGATTGTTGAAACAGTTATAACCAAGATAAGGAATGATTGTGGGCTCAGTACCTATACGATGAGCAGCTAGAATACAGCTTGTGAATAGACCTAGTTTATCCCTTTCTTAACTATGCTGGATGATGTTTAGAAATCCGACGATAAACCTGCCTAATTGTACGTTCAATGCGCAACTGGCTCCACAAAAGCAGTTAAACGGATGGGGATACATATTGTGGAGGCAAAATTAGATAGCTTATCTCTTAACTCCTGAAAGTAAAGTAGGAATGAATGTAAAGAGACAGTGAATTTCAGTGGCATCATGGGATGCTTTTTTCATTGCATTGTTTTTAAGCATTGTGTTTGTGTGTCATTATTTCACTGATGTTATCATGGGGGTACTAAAGTTTTAAGAACAAGGTCTTCTTTGAAATTATTGGTATATTAGCCTGTTTTATCTTTAGATTCATATTCTTGTCAGTGAGTTCCAGCCGGTAATTGTTTCATAATATTGATTTTTACGAGTTGATCACGGATTGGTATCAGCTACAGAACCATTGAAAACCAGGGAGTACTGGACAGCTTCTATTTCATCCTAGTTTGGGAATCATCGGCACTACGCACCCACTGGGATTCGAACCCAGGACCTTCCGTTTACAAGGTAAGCTCGTATACCATTCAACCACTGGGACCCGATTCAATGGCTCATGAATTCTAACTTGTACCAATTCGTGATTTAGCGCGACCCCAACCATTGTCGTTGGTGGGACATCCACCCACACACGTGACATCTAATCGAACCTCACTGGTCACGACTTCTCACTAGAACTCCAGGAAACTCCATCCTGTAGCAAGTCACTAGCGAGTACCAGATTAATTTTCTATAGTTTGGTTTGTAAGGGTTTGTTATGATTTTACGAGTTGATCACGGATTGAATTCTTCATTTAAGGCATTCTCATTGGTGTTAGATATCTCTTGCTCTGTAGACACTAGGCAGTTTAATTAAAAATTGCATGTATATTTTAAAAGTAAAATATTATTTAGAAACATTAGTTATTATTAATAAGGCTTATTCTTAAATATTGTATGTGTGCATGGACAACTGTAGATTCAGATGAGAAAGTTATCAAAACTGTGAATATACTCCACTAAAACCTGATTTTGTCTTCAAAATACACCTATTGCCATATTTGTTTGGAGCATTTCCTCATGAGCTGACATCAGTTAGAGAAACATTGAAAAACCTGGGAGTACTGGACAACTGTTTCGTCCTAGTCTGGGACTCTTCATCAGTACGCATCCACTTCAGCTGGGTTAGAATCCAGGATCGTCTGGTTAAAAGGCGAGCTCACAGACCAATGCCCCATGAATTCTATGTCATAAATTGGCAGAAGTTAGAATTCACAGCCCACTGGATCGGGTCCCAGTGGCTCAAATGTCTACGAGCTCGCCTTTTATAACCAGAAGGTCCTGGATTCTAACCCAGTCAGAGTGGGTGCGTACTTCTGAAGTGTCCAAAAGTAGGCTGACGAAACAGCTGTCTGGCAGTACTCCCAGCTAGTTTTCCAATGGTTCTCTAACTGATGTCAGCTCATAAATGAAATCCTCTAACCAATCAAACGAAAATCCCTACAAAAAAACAATACCTTGAATATATTGACATATTTATTGAGTATCTTTCGTTCTTCTGATTGTTATTATTTTGAAAACGCCTTTTAAATCTCATTATTACTATCCTCCGTTGTGTGTTTTCTTCAATTTTCTTTTTTAGTCAATGATTAAACAAGGCGATATTCTGTTGAATCGTATTCAGAAGCTCAGTCAAGTGATAAATATTTAATGAAGAGTGTGTACTGCCTTTCCTCTTTTTATTGTTGTTATGTGTAACAGAATATCACTAGTGACCTTATTGCACTGCACTGTACTGTATGTTTTTATGTATGTATGTATGTACCTTTTTGCTTGCGTAATGACACACAGAAAAAAAATATACTTCTCAAATGGTTTCGTTTTGTATCAGTTATATATATGTATATATAGTCACTACTGTATCTTCACTTTTCGACTCAATGTATACGTGGGATCCTTGTCCATTGAATTTCAAGGTGATAATAGAAATGGGATGTAAGTCGTTCGTGTTATTAATATTTGTTTATTGTTAGCAAAAAAGAGAGACAGCAGAAGAAAGCCACAGCATACATAATCTTGTTTGGTATAGATAATAAGCTGCACTTGGTAAAAGTCTTCAAACAGTGGAGTTACATAACGTTATGAATTCAAACCAGAAAGTGTTGTAATGCGCTGTGTTTTTTATAGTGTTGATCATCTGTCAGCTTCTTCAACGCTTTTATATCTTTGAATAAAGAAAGAACTAAGATATTTGCAGGATTTATACGACCTTGTTTTATTTCGTGGATTCTCCCTCTTCAGCTGCCTACATCGTAAATAAACCAATTATGAGTTACAAAATGGTGTTTGAACATACTTTTTACTATGACTTCAAGTTATAGATAGAAAGTATAAGCAACATAATTTCAAAGATGATGTAAGTAGAAAATTATTCAGTGTTGGAAAAGTAACTATGTATATTGTAGTTAAACAAGGTGGTGGAGTTCAGATTTCCCTTGGAAACAAGGATGGACTATAGACAAAATACAAGATAGAGAGTCCAGAAGGGGGTGGGGTGGGGTGAATAGTACAGTAAAATTATAAAGTACATAACATAATTTACTTTAGTAGATTTGGAACCTTAATATTGAGTTCAACTCTGTAAGTGAAGTCAAAATCAAGATTGAGTGAAATGTTATGCAACAAAACAAAACACAAAAACAATTATAGTTACCAGGGTAGTGAGAGATCACTCACGCTATCTTTCCGTATGCATAGGTTGGGTCTAAGTCTTTTGATGACAGTGGCTTCTGCGAATGGAAGTAACCATGTTTTTCTTTGTGTATTGTGTGTTATTTTGAAAGCCTGTATGTCTCGTGTTAATTAGGTGTCTGGGGATTGTGCTCGAGATCACTTTGCTGCTCTTCAAACGGAGACTTCTAGAGATATGCTCGGAGAATCTAGTAGATGCTGTCTTCCCAGTCCTTCTTAATTACTTGCTGCCACAGGTGCAGGTGAATTGGTAAATGATTTCAGTGGGATGTATTTTTAACATCAAACTTGAGTTAAAAATGCAGAAATGTAAGTATTACAATGGTGATAACTGTACCAGAAATCAGTATCGTTGCTCTTGTTTAACGGTAGGTTATGTTCTGATCTCTACTGACCGACTAAACGGTTTCCTTTCTGAGCCTGGGTGCCTTTGCCTGTGCATTCAGGTAACTTAACACCTACCAATACACACTTAGTCAAGTGACTAAGAAGATAAATTAGTTTTTGAACCGATTGATTATATGCATAAGATTAGGAACTGATTCCAGTGATCCGTTGAGAATGGTATCAGCTATTATTGGGTTTCACATATGGGAGAGCATCTAAGTGCCTAAGGACGACCTCTTGGTAGGCGTTAACGTCACCACCAGCTAAACTTGCTTGACCCTGATCAGTACACTACCTATCGTGTATGTTCTGATGGATGAAGTTCAGGTAGAAGATCTATGCACTATTGTGTACCCAGATATGAATTATATTTATAAAACAAACGAAAAACCAAAACTAATACATAGTAATAATGTACAACTTATCTGTTGACAGACTGGGGTAGGAAGCTCGAGGAGTGTGCTTAACGATAGCACGACGAGTGAGCGAGCCACGTGACAGCAGTCAAGCAGGAAAAACAAAGATGGCGTAGCGCTATGGTACATGAATGCGTTAAAACAAGAGTTCAAACATTCAAGGTGCACTGCAAGTAGATAGTCAGCTCACTTCATTTAATTGTATAATATAAGTAAATATAATGAAATAAAGGATAGAAATATATATCCGTGGAAAATTTCTGTTGGGACATGTAGGAAATCAAAACGATTGATTCAACGAATTTATCATCAAGCTGTACAATCGTATACATATGATTTCTTTTATGGATAATGTGACAGAAAACAATTGGTTGTATACTTTATAGAATAGTTCATGAAGTGAATAAAGCTCAAACGAGAGTGTAGAAACAACAAGATTAGTTAGTAAGTAATTAAAAAATACAATCAGCATAAATGGAAGGAACCTGAAAGAAACAATCTCCTTTACCACCTACCTGGGAAGCATCGTTTCAACTACAGGCGGAACTGATGAGGATATCAAAGCAAGGATCGGGAAAGCAAGACAAGCCTTCATTACTCTCAAGTCTGTGTGGAGGTCAACAGCACTCAGCATCAAAAATAACATCCGGATTTTCAACTCCAATGTGAAGTCATTGCTACTATACGGATCAGAGACTTGCACTGCGCGTCATAAAGAGCATCTCAAACAAACTACAGACCTTCATTAACAATTGTCTTCGCTCAATACTCAAGATCAGATGGCCAGAAAAGATCAGCAACAGGGATCTCTGGGAGCGAACCAACCAAGAACCGATTGTGCAACAAATAGGCAGGAAGAAATGGAGGTGGATTGGCCATACTCTAAGGAAGCCATCAAGTGATATCACTAGACAAGCCCTCGAGTGGTACCCGAAAGGGAAGTGGCGAGTTGGTAGTCGAAGGGTGACTTGGAGGAGATCATGTGAAGAGGAGATGAAAGCATGTGGGCAGACTTGGAGCCAGGTGAAAACTCTAGCAGAGAACCGAAAGCAATGGAGACGCGCGGCTGAAGCCCTATGGAACATTCCTCTAGGAATTAAAGGAAACAATAATAATAATTCAAATATTGCACAACAAGGTGATAATTGTGTGATAACAAAGAATATTGCAAAACGTATAGTGAATTAAATAAATACATAAAGGTGACAAGTGAGATACCACTAGGAATTGTTCAAAGTGGAATTATTAATAGCAATCGACATAATATGGGAAGGATTTGACAACTGAATAAACTAAAACGAAATATAATAAGTAGAGCTAAAGTGTGCGTGGGGATTATCGTACTTTAGCGTAGACAGATTAAGATCATGAGAGCTGGAGGGATTGGACAAACTTCCTCTTCTCAGTACAGAGATCTGACTTTTCTATTTTGATGACCAAGGCTTCAGCATTACAGATGAGTCGGATGCATAATGATTTAGGTAAGTTACTTTTCTCCTTGTAGACAACTTAAAAGAAAGAGACCGCAGATACAAAATGACCAGTATTGACCAGATGTTCACTTATTGCGCTTCTCTTATAGCCTCACTTCTACCCCTTCCTAGTCACACAATACAGTGTTCGTACACCCCCTTGGATGAAACCAAAGCATATAGAAAGTTAAAAAAAATTACAGTATTCACGAGAAAGATGAATAACATAGAAGCATGTATCTTCTGAATTTATCTTGATTAGTTTAAGTATCCCTTATATAAATAAATTGGCATATTTGTTATCATCTTCATTCCATTACTGTTCTTGTTACTATAGCAACTGACTGATTTGATTTAGAAGAAGGAGAAGGAAAAAACAACATGTGAAACGGCAGAGTAAAACTTGGATACAATTGATGTTATCCTCTATCACGTATTGATAATTGAAACGTTTAACTCAAGTGACAACTGACTTGTTATTACTGCTGTTACTGCCTACTCTCATGCAGAAGATAGTTGCAAAGGATTTGATTCAACCGAATGTAGTTTGTCATCAAAGAAATGAAATTTAGTCTTTTTTGTTTCCATTCATCTAATAAATGATTTGTTTTCAAGAGTGGTAGCAAAACGAGGCGTGTTTGCTTTTCTTTTCTCAGATAATAATTATCTCACTTTGACTTCATTTTACGATTCAATGTGAATTAGAACTTCTAGTGTGCATAAATGAGATAGTTTAGCGTTACTGAAGTTTATTCAGAGAAGATTGTAATGCATTTGCGCTATAGACAAATATGAGTCGATTTATGTAGGAAATTTCAAGTGTGATCACCAAGTGAATTCATATAGAGAACCAGTAAAGACCACCAGGGTGTACTGCACAGTAATTCTGACTTTTCCAGGACTCATCAACAGTATATATCCATGACCCCACTGCCAGAGATCAAACCCCAGGCCATATGTTGAGCTCGTTGACTATTTAGCCACTGGGAGAGGATCGAATGGTTTGTCAATTCTAATTTCTATATATATATATATATATATATATATATATATATATATATATATAGGGCAACCTCCAGCCCATGTTATCAGTGAGTATCTGCCCTCACTTTCAACTTGCTAGATTCCATGGGTTACGACTTGCGATGGAACCTTAGTCAGCCTCCTTCCGTAGTCAGTCAGTAGTGATCACAAGATTAATTTTCAAATGTTGCCTTGCAGCGAATTGATTCATTTCAATTTTGACCACGAAATAACCTCAGTTAGAGTTATATAGGAAGTGTGATACAGAAGTGTAGTAGTTCAAGTTGCCAACCTTCCCATTAGTACAGATGTCGAAGTAACTAAAATAAACCAATATTTAAATGATTAAGAAGAATGCCTTTTTAGAGGGAGGAAATGATTACCAGCATAATGAAAAGAAATAAACACTTTTTGATTTCTTTTTTTTGACAGATTCTTACGCATATCAGCGATAAGTTTCAAGTACTGATTCCTGGGATCTTGCAAGTGTCGCCAGTTAGTCTATATAGCACAGACTAACAGTTAATAATTTCATGAATAAGTAATTTCATATTCTTTTCAACTATTTCTGTGATCACAAATGGGTAGCCAATATGGATCTTCCGCCATTTCCCAACAGTACATTAAAACAAAAGGCTAATATGCAAACTTGTGTCCTCATGTATAGCTGTGAAACATGGACATTTAAAGTGGAAGATCTGAAAAGACTAGCTGCCTTTGATCATAGATGTGTGCATTCTATCTCCCATGTTAGGTCTGTATAATATGGTGAGTAATATTGAAGTCAGGTGTAGAGTACTAGATAAACAGGGTAAATAGATGGATAATGGTTTGAAGGTGAGTCGATTGAGATGGCTAGGCCAAGTGTTGTACATGCTTAGCCATTGCCTTCCCCAACGGGTATTCTTAGCCGACATAGGATTAGGTTGGTAAAGAGTTAGTGATGGTCAAATGAAAACATGACATCAGTCCATGAAATTTTTTACAGTTAGTTTGTAGACTGAGTGATTGGGGTCCTCAATGGCTTCAGACTACCATTCTCAACGGCACAGACGCATTCACCCTTTTTTATCCCTCCTATTCACTAAAACGTCATGTTTTTCCATGTTACTGTTCTTTCTCCTTCCCATTTCTGGTGTTTATAGCACTTTTGAATCTCTCTTTTCCTTTTTTTTGTCTACCTTTACGTGCATCATGGATTGTGGTGACTAAAACTGTGCACTTCTATGCATTGCTCTATGTTGAATTTCAGTCAGTCAGTCATTTAACGTGCAAACATTCTTCAACGTTCATTTCAGAAACTTACATTTCCACTTAATTCGTTCCCCATTATGTATTATTGACACAAACAGAGTTAGATTTCGTGAATTACCTAGCTGGGATAACCTCCGAATAATCTACTGGTTATTTGTAGTTTTACTTTACACACAAGTTACTGTCACTATTCCTATAAAATCCTGAACTAGGTTTTACATATTTTATTTAAGTTTGAATTACAGTCATACTTCTTTCACTTATGTATCTAATATGAAGCTAAGATATATTCCATTTCCACAATGAATACAAAAGTGTACGGTTATAATTAGAGTTCTTATCACCAAAAGCATTTCAAACAGGCACCTGCAGACTTCTATCAACAGCTGCCCGTTTCGGTGGCTTCATACTGAAGTTCAGATGACCAGCGGGTCAGAAACGATTAGCAGTAAGGAAGTCTGGCAGGCGGAGAAACGACCTACAACTTCATGTTCAACAAATATGCATAAGGAAATGCAAATAGATCGGATAAGTGCTGAGGAGGAGACCACTGAATGACACTCTGCATCAGGTCAGTTGTCGAGTGGAACCCGAATGCTTAACGATGAGTTAGGTGTGAGTCCGAGGGTGACATCGTGAAGATCGTTTGAGGCGGAGTTTAGAGTTTATGGCCAATCATGGAGCTAGGTAAAAGACAACTGCAGAAAACAGGATGAAATAAAGGTGTGACGTTGAGGCCTTATAATCCACTCGAAACCCAAATGATAAATTAAAATAATGACAATATACATAGAGTTAGTATTCGAAATAAGTTGCATAACCATTGGGAATGTATGTTTACACATGATTTATACTTCATCAGTTAATTAGTAGTAGCCAATCTCCTTTGGAGAGTCCTCTTTTATGAATGTATTCAACTTATTTCTCGAAAGGAGCTTGTAGGGCTTATAATCTGACAGTTACTATTATTCACTTCTAATATTCATTCTTCTCTACTGATCTTCATTATGTGGTTAAGTAGGAAACAACAATGCAAACTGTATAGTAAAATAAATTTTAGAGTAATCCATATAGATGTGTAAGTTTCCAAATTATATATGTGTGCGTGCATGTGTAATAGAAAGTAAATCTACTCAGCCAGAAAAAAGCATTTTTTTTTGTTCGAAATAACTCCGAATGAATAACTGACCGTGTGTTGCTCCTTTTTTGTTTCATCAAAAGGAAACTAGTGATGTAAATAAAAGGATATCGAGTAAGTCGGATTATTAATACTGTCAGCGATTGTGGCGCATGGGTAGAATGATCTCCAGCCAATCACGTGGTCCAGAATTCGATCCCTGGCCAACGTACTTCTAAACCTCACTTAGCTGGTGATAAGCCGGGGGATGGGAGTTTGGCATGAAGCCAACAACCCCACTCCGTAAAAATAAAACCACAGCTACCGAAAATTCAAAGCTCTTGCTTGAAGCTCTATGTTCCATTTGAAACACTACGCAACCCAGGTGGGTGCGTACTGTCGAAGAGTCCCAAACTAGGCTGAAGAAACAGTTGTCTGGCAGTACCCCCGGGTTTTCCAGTGGTTATCTAACAGATGTCAGCTGACGATGAAATCCCGAAACCAATCAAATCCCTGCAAACAACACTTAAAATAATAATGAATAATGAAAAAGGAATGATTAAAAAAGCAGCAGTAACAATAACAGAATACTGTAGATAAATAATAACAAATAGTGGCTGTAGATATAAATCAGTAAAACGAAAGGTTTTTGTATTCCGTTCCATTGACTTCTTCATTCTAATACTTGTCTCATCAAATGTCTATTCAAATCCTTCTGATTAGGCAATGAATTGATTCATTGTAACAGCGAATCTAATTCACTTAGGAGACTGTATTTCGATCGTGCATATATATATATATGTAAGGGGCAGATAAAGAAATTACTGGGGTGTTAGTAGTGGTGAGTTCATTCTCATTCGTGAACTATCATATTCCTAGTTTAAAATCATTTTTGATTGAAATTATCTGTCTACTTCTAAGTAGTATAGTTCTCTCAAGGAAATTAACCATTGTAGTCTCTGTATGTCAATTGGTTTTTCAGTTGTAGAATACACGTCAGAGTAATAGGAGGTCTGAGATCGTTTTCAAGTCAGAGAACACCTTAACGTTGTCTAGTTTACTGGACATTAACAGGCCTCAAGAAGAGTGGAGTTTAGACATGTGGCTGGCAGCCCGACCCTGTAGGAAAGTTCAAAACGAGAAAGTTAACTAAATCATTTGAATAAGGCAAAAACGACAAATGTACCAGGCTAATATGAGTTCATTTCTTATCATTTCGAGGATTTTTATCAACTGGTTACATACAACCTGAAAAATACAAAATATAAATTACACTAAAGATTTGAATATACTTTTCTATGACATGACTAGGAGCAGTTGGTAGGAACGAAGAGTAACATTAGTCAGTCACAAAGGTAGTGCGGGATTCATCACTGTTTCTTTAAGTGTACATAGGTTTAGTTCTAATCGCTTGATGGAGATTGCCTCGGTAAAATGTAACAAGCTAAGTTTCTTTTGCCTGTTGATTGTTTTGAACGCCTTCAGTTTGTCTACAACATGGCCAGTATCAAATAGATGGCGTGCAATCGCACTGCTTAATACCTTTGAACCCTTTACTTTCAGCTTCTTCGGTATGTGCTCAGAAATGTGGACAGTAACCCTTCTCTCTGCTCTTCCAATTTATGTGATTTGACACGTATATGTAAATTGGTAGATGCAGCTGAAGGTGAGATGAGGCGGGATTTTGTCCAATTTTGGGTGTCCTAAAAAGCTTGTCGTTCGGTGTGCACACACAAGCTTGGCGGTAGGATATATTCTTTTCAGAGTAGCGTTCAGTCTGCATCTTATTCTGCTAGCAGTCTCTTCACCTTTGAAGGCAAGCTGTAGAAAGATGGACTTTCTCTCTACTTTACTTTAATTCACTTTGTCAACACCACGTTTTCCATGTTTTTCGATATAAATGTAAGTGTGCAAGTATTCTGTGACTGTCTTTACAAGACTATGTACGATAAATTCTTCTGGAAAAGTTGTATAGTAAGGAGTCCTTTAACAGTGTTTGAAATGCGTCGGTGGCACAGTGGTTAGGACTCTCGCCGACCATGCACATGGTCCGGAGTTCGATTCCCTGCCGGCGCACACCCGATATCTATGGTCGGCCTGAATTTGGGCTACCGATATCCATGCTGAAAATTCCATACTTGTACTGAAAATACGGTGTGGAATCAAGCTGTAAATCAAAAATCAAAAAATCAAAATCAATATATATATATATATATAATGATTGTAATTGTTTGCCCCTTGAATTCCGAGTGGAACATAGGCATATGAAGTCACTCCTCTCAGCATGTATTCAATTCATCTCTATTTCCTCTTGCATATTTATCAGTTGGGCAAAAAGTTGTTGACTGACTATCAACATCAACTGTGTTCCATTTTGTTTATTCTTTCCTGCTAGCCATCTCATCTTCAGTATCGAGTCAACGAAGTCACCTGTTGACACTGTGGAAGTCTACAAGCAGCCGCTGAAATGTTATTTGTGAAAAAGACGTGACGTCTGTGAATCGCATAGAAGCACTGCTTGTGTTGACACTAGTGTTGAGAGTTCAGATCTTTTCTGCATTGCTAAGTGCTGTGGATGTCCACGCACTGATTTTGGAATAATGAACGCTTGCGTTTCTTTCCCGATCCGATCCTGGTTGCCTGTGATATTCTCATCCATGCTTCATGTAACTGAAACTATGCTACTCAGATCAGGTAAGTGAAAGAGATAACTTTCTTGTATTTCTTCTACTAATGGTTCAGTTTATCTATTTACTTTTAACAGGTACTTTTCATGGTTACGTATCAAAAATATTTGTTATGACTCAAGAGTTAGGCTTCTTCTGTTTACGTTTTATACGTGTATACTGGTAGTCAAACCATTTACGGTGGCCTTACGTTGTTGGATGACAGAAAGTCAGGATAGTAATCCAGACGTCACTACTTTAAACCTTGATGTGATACAGATTTCCATCCGAGTTTAAGTCATAACCCACTATTATATATGTGATGTGTACCTGGCTCTGGTTATTGAGTAAATGCTGATCCCAGTATAACTTTGGGAAATGGAGAACTGTTTATTAGAAAACGTTAGTTTGAAAACTATATGCTTCTTTTGTTTTAATGAGTCGATGACTACCATCTCTTTATATGGTTGACTTTAAAACATACCTTATACAGAAAATAGGTTATTCTAACCTTTGAGAGATTTTAATTCACAAATGACATAACTAAGTCCGATCAGAAACTGTTTTGTACTCGACTTGACTGGGTTATTCAGATCATCATTGGTGAGGGCTAATCGAACATGAAGATTCCCGGTTCGGTTTCTGGGTAGTGGATTAGTGGATGAGCATTGATGAACAGTCTCGAAATGGGACTAAACAGCTCTCAAGTATTCCATCTTGGTTTTCAATGATCCCCCTAACTGATGTGGGTCCATGACGAACATCTAACAGGTGAAACTGAATTTATCCAATTTCCCACAAATTTTATATTTTGAAGAAGAAATACGTTGTTTCATTGACTGAGGTATTAGCATAAGACCTTTATTTTACTGTAAAGATTAGTTTCATGTTTTCTTAGTGTGTTAAAAAGTAAAGGCAATATATCGCTAACAAGTAGGCTAGAGAAACAATGTGTGAGAAATCCATTTCTTTCATAATAAATCTCACCTGTCATTATTAAGATGCACAATTTGGAATGTACACAGTTCGCGGTGTGAAATTACCACCACAGTTGACTTTGGAAACCAGATTATTCACAATCAGCTGAAAATCAGGTAGTCTGAACTGATTCGACCTCCTGAGCTGAGTGGAACTGGGTATATCACTGATGAGCTCAACCCCAGAAGAGCGAAACGGCCATCTTGTGGTTCGATAAATTGCTGGCTAACAAGCGCTATTGGTCGATGTCAGTGAGTGGTAGGCATACAACTACACCCCAGCCAGTCAGTCAGTCAATCAATAGTGTGTGGCTCTATGCAAACCTACTTATCATTACCCTATTCATCTTGTGTTCAAATTAAACATGCCAGTTAGTCGTTTTAACTTTTTAGGCATCGATGAAAAGGTTTTGTTTCCTTCACCTCACAGAATCATTGACTATGCCTTTCCATAAATTCCGAGTGTCTATTTCTAATGTTATTATTATTATTGTTTTCCTTAGAGGGATGAGATTTGGTTAGTCAATGATGCGTCTGGTAGGGAAACAAAATTGAGTGCTTACCAGACTTCAGTGTTATCTGTAGTACGATTTTAATTGCCTCTCCAGTTATTTATTTCAGTTCTGAAGTGATGAGTGGGTTAGCAATGTACCCTCGCATGACAAATCTTCTCTCTTATCTTGCTAAGACAAGAAATAATAATACGCTTTTAATGATAATGGTACTTACTACTTGAAAACTGTCGTATTTGGCTTTCTTCTTTCTAATTTTCATCATCATAACTCTAGTAACCATAGTAATGATTGCCAAGGCGTCAATTCGCTATTCTTTTTATTTGATTAAATCAAAATCTCTCATTGTAATTTTATGCCTATTGAGTAGCTTAGACATAGCAGATGAAGGCGTCAACGTAGCGTAGGTTGATAAATAATTTTATCAGACAATGTTAAGAGTGTGATTGCATTTTCTGTCTAAGAGACTATTGCCACACACACACACAGACATTCACACACGCACACCCACACATACAAAGCTGGTTGTCATAACCAAGATCCGCTGATGACAACGACACAGTGTGAAATCAGAAGTAAAAACGGAAATCCGGAAGACATTGAATCCTGTGTGAATGAAATGATCATCTAATGATGGATGTGGATTGCTAAACCACCTTAAAATCAAATCAAATGAAATCTGTGTGATAGACACCCGTCATGGTGTACATTCAAGTAAACTTTTGAGACCCTATCACTCACTGATTGACGTACTCTATGATTCCGTCTACCTTGTTTGACTAAATTTTCCATACTACGGAAATAGGATCTAAGTTGCAAAGGAATGATTAATGACAAAAAGTTTGATTTTTATGACTAGATGATTATTCAGAATATTTTGAGCATCAAGACAGATGCACGGAAACGAAGAGAGAGGGGATGTACTTATCAAATGTTATTTATATCAATAAACTGAATGTTTTTCAAACACTCTTCGTATTTCTTAATTTTACTTGCTCATTTAAACGAGGGATATACGTCTTAATGCATTTACAATTGTGTAATGTGCCTGCTAAGTGTAAAGATGAGTGAATATGATCTCGTTAACTGATTTTGTAGTTTGTGTAGAAACCATGACAGCCAAATCATAATTTCATTATCAGATGTTCACCCGTTATGCCTATGGGTATTTTACAAAATTTTTTAGTTGGAAAATTTCTGACTTTTTCACACCTTTTAGATGATTGTACAGTTTCTTTTTGTCATTAGTGTTGACTGGAGTCTATTCATTAGTCTGTACGTAACCGTGTAAAAAACACAATCGGCGGTCACACCAATTAGGCTCCTCAGGTAATCAGACGAATACTTGAAAATTGATGTGATGCTCACTAGCAACTGGTCCTGTTCAGACAGTTACTTAGGGTTCTAGTGGAAGCCGTGACCAGTAGGGTACAGCAGGTTGAATGTAACGCAGTGACTCACTGAAGAAGACATTGCGAAGTAGTCGTGCTATGTAATGAATTGGCCACTACATCGGCTCCCAGTGGCTTTATGGTCTACGAGCTAGCTCACCTTGTAACCAGAAGGTCCTGGATTCGGAACCTGCAGGTAGGTGTGCACCGATGAAGAGTCCCGGTGTGGGATGAAACAGCTGTCAAGTACTCCCAGGTTTTCCAGTGGTTCTCCAACTGATGTCAGCTCATGAGGAAATCCTCCAACCAATGAAACCAAGTCTCTACAAATACCAGTACTTGATAGTCAGACAATATTCAAAATCGGCATTCACTAAAGGCGCTCATGAAGAATTTCAAAGACGGATTAATGAACCAACAAATATTCTTTCCGACAGACTCGTTACCAGGTTCTACACGGCAAGTTGTGATTCAAAAACTAAAAGGTGAAGTGCTTTGTCTAGTTACCTCCTGTTGTATCTATAAATTCAAATGCTCTCGTGGAGCTAGTTATACTGACCGTTGCTGCAGGAATCTAATTTTTCGTGCTCAGATCACCTACCATTCCGGTTAAACAAAACTTCAGCTAAAACGGTCAACAATTCTCTATTAAATCATCTCGTACACACAGGACACAAAGATGGCATTGAGGAGTCTTTGTCTATCATCTATTGAGTATGGAATAAATTACCAAAGATCTTTAGTTACCGAACACCCCAAACAGTGTGAGCCATTGCAATTTGATTAAGTCAACCAAAGCTCCAAGTGCAAAATTAGCGGGTCCGGCCATTATTGTTACCCTCACCTGCTGTCGAATCTATAAATTCATAAATACCGTGTTACTTCCCTTAATTTATCTAATATTTAGTTTAGCATTATATTAATGCGTATTTTCTCTCTTTTAATGATGCTTTTGAAACGCTTTCTGTCGATACTACTCATTTAATGTAATTAAAAAAACATCACTAATGTTCTTAATAGGAATACTTCTTCAGTTATCACCTTCACAAAGGTGTAGAACGTGATGATGAAATGCTGATTAACCAGTCCTTAAAGATTGAGATTATTGGAAACACTCTACGATGCTTCATAAGCTGTTCACTTAACAGATTTCATAGCTCTAAACGCCAACAAGCATACTTCATTGTGCACAAAGACATAATGTTTTTCAAAACAGCGGTTTGCAAACATGGAAAAAACTATCAACCGATTACTATTTAAAATACGCACATATGTACATATATTCGCGTCTATTTAAGAGTACTGTAGCGATGTTTATTATGATTTGGAAGGTTAATTGAAACCTTCTGCACTTCATTGCTAATAATATATTATTATATCACTACACATTATTACTATTGTTATTTTTATAAGAAGAAAGTTAGATCAGCACAGTCCATTTTAGCGATCTTCAAAATGGAAAAGTTCACCATCTTTCTAAATAAAACTGAAGGTTTCACTATCCCACAAGGAGTCTTAGGTGATCTGCGTCTTTAGTTCAGCGGTAGAACACTCGTCTACCACTGCATACAAGGTCAGTGGTTCGATCGCCAAGCCAACGCAGTCTTAAGCCTCACCAAGCTGTAGTAAGTCCGGTAAAGAGGGAAGGTTAGGCGTCAAGCCAGATATTTACGTCTTCTTCAAATACTTCTACCATGAAGCAACGAATGCCATGAGCATCCACTCCAAGTTCACATGATAGACTCCACTAGTTACATATTCTCTTTTCACACTCACGATATTCATCTAGTAGCCATCAAAGTTCTGGAGATTGATATTTAGATTCTAGGATCCGTGGGGATTTGGAATTATCTAATTTCAAGAGGTTTTCAATGATCTCTCAAACCGAAGTCAGTTCGTGACAAAATCTATCAGTTGCAGTTATCAGGCATAACTCAACCACTCCTCTTACAGTTTGTCAACTCGTGCATCTTACCTATACTTCTTTACTGTTCACCCTTATTCTTTCCTGGATTGCTTAAAAAAGAATATGTCATACTTTTTAGAACTCTGGAGACTGTCAGTAAGGCGAGTGGTATCCCGTTGGGCCATATCGTTGACATTGTCACGGATAGGCACTTGATATCATGCAACAAATTCGCTAAAGGAATTTTGTCAGACTCTGAGCACCCACTTTACCCTCAGCTCCAACCTTGTGTCTTCTCAGGTAAAACAAGAAGTCTTTTCAGAAGACTGTATACACGTACGTCTAAATATACAAATTCCACTATACCATATTTGGCACGTACTTTATGTGATGAAAATAGTGTTAGGCATGAACTAACTAACCTTCTTTTCACCACTAAATAAACCATTTTCTCCACCCTTACAACATCAAGCTTTATTGTTATCGTACTTCTTATATTTAAAGTCCTCTCAATTTTTTGTTTTTATTTGTTTTTTCATAAGTGTGAACATCATTTAAGCTGTGTTATAACTGTTAATTTTGTGTTTTCCCTCACCAAACTATTTCAACAGAACCTTAGATTCAACAATCTATAACGTGCTAAAATTTCCGAACTCAATCGACAATACTGTTTGAAACAAACCCTCTGTTATTATTATTACTATATTTAATATTTTCAATTCGTGCTTCGAATACTTTGACTTTATATCGTAAATGTGGACAAATTCCTCTGGCTAATTTTATTTATATTTTTTAAATTTTGTATATATTTTGAGTAAATCAGATGCAATATTGTGACAAATGCTGAAAATTCCATTCTGTATTATAAGTACTGTTTTTTGATTAAAGTAGATTATTATTATTAATAGTAATGGTAATTTGTATAAATTGATTCAAATTGTTGGTGTTATTGAACTCCTGATGCCAGAAACATATACGAAATTAAGGAAAGTTTGAAAGCGATTTTACAGGTTTGGTCATATTATTTTGGAATGATATCGTTTTAATAGGCAGTTATTGAAGGCAAAGTGAACGCGGGAGTCGGGACATAACTGTATTCGACGGCCAACGGATTATTTGTTCTGCTACCTGACAGCCTGAGTGGTAAAGTGGATGTTGTTGCTTCTCCTCCTGACCAGCGGCAGTCTGATGTCTCACCTTTCTTACTAATTCATTTCATAGTATGTGTGTTCGACACCCAGTTTCGTATGCTGATAAATCTACGTCCTCGAATGAATACTTGTCTACTTAGTAGACAATTTAATCGCCGTAAATAAATTACAGTTCGTGAAAAAATGAAAATGAATGTTTACCAGCCGGTTATTTTCAGCAGAAGACAGTTTTGACCTGTACAAGTTAATTTATCATGATGTATATTATGTATATAATTTGTGCATTCACGAAAATGCTTTTACTTCTACTAGGCTACTCATAAATTTCAGAGTAGCTAATAAACATGGCTGAAATATATGAGTGTATATTTCACAATGAGGAATGTAACACATGAAATTTGGAAGAGTTTGTCTGATGAATTCAACACTCATCAACGACTTGTGCCACTGATCCACCCAAGGATTAGTTGATAACTTCTTCCGACTGAGGATGAAATGAAATCAACTAGTGGGTAAATTTGATCTGCAATAATAATGTACCTCTTGACGTGTTCCAACAAAATAGTTGAGTACTTCTACTTATAAGTTGGGTTTTGTAGTTCTTTTACTTGGTGTTTCAGAAGGTTATTTCCACATAAAAGTGCCAGGAAGTTGAACACTTGGTGTAAACAAAAATAATGCCCTTATATTTTATACTTTGGTATCACTAGCTTATTCATAACTAGGTCAGTTAGCATAAGTCGTGTACCACTTAGAGGTGTAAGTGATCTAATATTTTTGTATTAGATACTAACAGTATGAAGGAAAAATAGCTAATAACCGTCTTCAAATAGAATGGATATCCTCAGAATTTCATCAAAAATTGTTTAAAAACTAGTCACAACACCGACAAGAAACAGTCATCAAAGACTACAAGAAAATTCATTCTAACATAAATAAAAATATCTCTAAAATAACAGCTAGAATATTAAAAATGTTTGAAGTAGATTTAGCATACAAGGCAGGCACCACAATCACTTCATTCGATATCGTGCAAACCGAAAGATCCAAAAGAAAGAGAAGATAAATTAAAAACTCTTCGAATCCGAATCCAAGAACACAAATTGTCTGTAAGAAGACATGATATATATGTATATATTCTTTCATATCAATGCATGCAGATAATTATGGACACCAATTTGATTGGAATAATGTCAACATTTTAAGTTGAGGAAACATCAAAAGTGCCAGAGAATTCCCGGAAGCCTTGTACTTAAGTGAATCAGTGAATAGACCAAAGTTACCAACTAATAAAAAGTAAATTACGTGACGAGAAAGTTCAAATTCCAAGTCATTAAAAAGTGATCAACACCAACGTAATTCGACTACCAGTCACGAAGATAGTTGCCATGATACATAATTCTATCATTCATGGAGAATACAAATCAGTTCACTTTATGCAAAAACTTGTGCCGAAGATGTTGTCCAGAGGGATAACGAAAGCTTAGCAATTAAACCAACCAGCTCAGAGAACACAACTAATCCCAGATACTAATAGTATTTGCACAAAGTCGTGTACCACCGATTTCCTGAGGAGAGATGAGCAGGTGCATACCGTTCATAGCCAAGCTGAAGGATAGCCATCCAGTAGTACAAATGCACGAGTAACCTTCAACACATACATTTCGTTGGATAATGGGAGATACCATTACTGAGGTGCAAATTTTATCGAGATCTTATTTTTACGTGCTGTTTGGATAGTGAACTGGTAGGTTCTTATGTTTACATTCAGGGTTATGATTATGATTAGGGTTTGTTTTATTTTCATTATCTGCATTTTTTTTAGTAAATAGTTGAGGAGATTAAGGAATTGATGCCACCGCCAAACGGAGTTGAACCAACCAACCAATCAGATCGCTTAGCATGACAAATGAATACTTTTCATAGTTTTCCTTGCAAGGTTCAACCTGATTCAAGGTTAGAATGAGACTTGAAGTGGTGAATTTGAAATGCTGAGCAATGCAACTACCATCATGAAGTTGTAGTTTTCATAAAGCCAATCATCCATCAGAATTAGTGGGTCCTATAACTCGTACTCACACAGATTCTGGTTTATTTACTATAGCCACTCTTATGGAAAATTGAAGTCTCTTTTTCCGGCACATTACAGACATATACATTGTATAATTCATCCTTTTTTATACTATAAATGGTATTACTTACCTAGATGCACGTAATTGGCTGGTTCGAGGTCATTTGACCGTGGTATTTATTTTTTACCATTTCCAATATTTTCAGGATATTCGTAAATGCTGTCTGTGTTTTTCTAGTAAATAAGCTGCATTTTTATGTGAAAAAAAAACACTGGTTATTCTGACTGGTCACTCGTGCGTTCGCATTGCTTAGGTCACTCGCTATTCTCTTACCTTGCTCCACTCATATCAACCAGCAGTGCTTGTTTATCAGATCTAGTTGATGTAAAAACATTGGACAGCCTCGCTTTCTCATTCGCCGCCAAGCTCATAAACGGTGTACCCAGTTTGATTCAGCTCAGAGAGAACCTATTTATACTACTGGTGTACAATTGCTGGTGGCACCCGCAGTAACGAAGTAGTTGCCAAATCACCTCTGGATCGACGTTATGGAAAGCATTTTCAGAGTCGATGAAGATGACGTGGAGAGCTTATTGCCATTCCAAGTTCTGTTAAATGATAATATGTAGTGTTACGATTTCGTCGATGCATGACTTGTTTCTCCTGAATCCAGCTTGTTCCAGTCAAAGGTTTTCATCCAGGGCGTGTTTGATTCTCTCCAGGATGATGCAGCTTAGTATTTTGTTCAGGATAGACAGGAGCATAATGCCGCGCCAATTCTTGCATTGACTTAAGTCTCATTTCTTTGGTAGTTTGAATTAGTAGCCTTTCCTCCAATCCGCAGATACCTTACCTTCTTACTACACCTTCTTCAGTAGTGGTATCGTCAAGTCCGCTGATGTCTACGGGTCTATTTTCAATGCCTTTGCGGGGATCCCGTCTGGACTTGCTGCTTTTCCGTTTTTTAGCATCTTGATTGCCCTCAGAATTTCTGTACTCGTCAGAGGGTTGATGTCCACTGGTAGTTCAACTTCCGCTGTTGTTATTATTGGGCGCGTTGTAGGAGGCGGTTGACTTAGAAGTCTTTTGAAGTATTCAGCCCAGTGTTTCCTTTATTCCACCTCTTTGACGATTGACCTTCCATTACCATCGTTCACTGGCTTAATTTGTGTTGATCTTTTTCCCGATAGGAAACTAGTTGTTTGTTAGAGTGATGCGAGGTCTTCCTTGCCGGAATCTTGTTCTGCTTCACTTGCCATAGCTTCATAATATTTTCTTTTGTCTTCCCTGGCACTTTTCCTTACTCTTTTGTCCATTGTATTTTGGGAAGTATTTTAGGGGCAGAGAGTGTCGGAGGCTTGGTGATTTAAGTTTCACAAATTTTGTGATGAAAAGTTCTCGGTAGCCATTTTCGAGGAAGTTTCTCTTCAGGGTGTTTAGCTCCTCTTCCATAGTACCATGGCTGAAAATGCTGCGGATTCTGTGGCTCAGTGAATGGATCAGGTTTCGTTTTATATATAGGGGTACCCCACTGTGATATGAATAATTTGGTTTCTGAAGGGGGAGATTTAACCGTCTTGAACTCCATAAATTGCAAATTGAGCATTTGACTTATGAGACATACATTATATGTCAAATGACACTCATATAACTGACGTTATATGACATGCCACTAAGATTTTATCAAAAGAAAACAAAACAACATAGGATTATGAGTGAACTAGTATTTGGACAGATTTATTCTTAGATATTTGAATAGTCTAGCAAGATATATCGTTTATCGTCAGCCTCCTTATATGAATGACTTAGTCGTCTACACACAAGTGCAATATAGTTGTATAATTTTTGGTGGTAAGTCATTTTAAACAGTTTTGTAAATAAGGCAGCACTTTTTGTTCTGTTTCTGTCGTAAATGAACACAGTGAATACCATACTTTTTATACGCTATTGTACACTTTTGTATACTACTAATAACACCTAATGAATTTAGATATTTTAATTAGTGACTTTTATACATTGTTCACCAATCACAGTGGCTGAACCGCCTCCTTATTTTGAATTTTTCTCACCTGCACACAACAAAATAAAAATATTGTAGACGAACTTCAAACACTGTATTGTTTTATGAGTCATCAAGAATGGGGAACGGAAGAACTTGATTTCATTTACAGTAAGTACACAAAATTGAATTCCAAAGATTTACTTTCGTGTTCACTTTATGATTGTGTTCCTATAGAAACCGTTTTTAAAAGTTTAGTAATGTTTAAAATTAGTGTAACACTAATTGTAAATGTATGTCTTGTAAATGTCATTTGTTTTTTCTGACGTAAGACAGTATTGTAATGAGGCGTAGGCGACACGATGTCTACGCTTGTTTTGCGAATTATTAGTTAAATGGGCTATTTGATAATATAAAGTAAGGACGCACTGCAGACGATCTGATCAACTTCAGGAAATAACTAAGTGTCACACCCCACTGGGAACCCAATATGTTTTGATGCTTTTTGTCTTCAGTGTTTCTACAGTGCATCCGACGCCTTCGCTAACTAGCTGGGTGATTTTCAGGCTTGTTATAGTGACTGCATAGTAATGTCCGCACTGTGATACTTGCATTAGCATCAAGTTCATATTGCTTAGGCGTATAAAAAGCGTACTTGTTAGAAGGTCGGAAACAATCGCTATGAAGCCTTGGATCCAGGTGTCATGCTTGTCATTATTCATCAGCAAGGTGTATATGTAATCTTCACTGGCAGAATTCACTCAGTACAAACCATAAGGATTAGATGGGTGACATTTGTTACTACCTAGTGTCCAAGCTGAGTGTCCGCTACAGTCCTACAGGAGGTCAATCGTGAGCGCGAAAAGCTTACTTGTAATTTTTCTGACTGTGTTATTGGATGATAGAGGTTCGAATCTCACAATAGATATGAATTCCTTTAAGATTGTGGATACGCTTGATTGACTGGTGAGTGGCTTCCTTCCGGTTCTCACCAACCGTCTAATAACAAGAATTCAGATTGGACAGTGATAGCCACATTGCAGACGTGACAGGTACGATTCAGTCCTTAACAGATAAAGGACTAGATAAATAATGCTAATTACTAATGCTAACTGGTATCCAATCAAAGATACTTACTTACCGAACTTTGTAAAATAGTACATTGCAATTTCATCATAATATCAATAAAAGTGATATTTTTTTGCATAAAATTGTAAAAAGGAAACACAGCTGCTTGTAAAAGAGTTATGAATTTTAGTCTGCACCAACTATCCACTTTTTATCCATCTAATTTTCTCAGAAATAAGTTTTAACATTATACGCATAGGTTGTTATTCTGCTAGGAACAAATGCAATTTATCAAAAAGCATAAAACTTATAAAAATGAAAGGATTTCAGATGAAATGGCAGTTAATCCTACAGGTGAAAATCCATAAGTTGTCTGAAGATGCAGCAGAGGCGGAACTTTAAATAAGCATACTCGGCTGACCACCACCACCACCACCAACAACAGGCACCAGTTACCATCAATGGATGAAGTTCGAACTGGGTTATCACTTTCACTTACCAGCCCTCGGTAGCATCTTTTCAACTACAGATGGCACATATCAGGATGGCAAACTTAGGCAGGTTTTTTGAAAGGCGAAACAGACATCCATAACTCAGAAATGAGTATGAAAACCTACAGTAATTCGCGTAAAGAATAAGATACGGATTTTCAACACTAATCTTAAGCCATTCAGTGCACTTATATGGTTCGGAGTATTTTCGCATCCGTCGAGAGAAGCATTTCCAGCAGATGCTGAACTTTAATCCAGAGATGTCTTTACTCAAAGCTGAAGACCAGATGGCCATTTGGAAGGGAAAAGCAACAAGGAACCCTAGAAGTGTAGCAAACCAACCAAGAAGCTGTTGTCGAACAAAAATAGGGGTCAAAGTGAAGACAGATTAAACATACGTTGAGGAGACCGTTGAATATCATCGCGCGCCAGACCCTTGGATGGGACCAAAATGGTAAGTAGATGATGTGTTGGGTGTCGGAGATAGTATCAAAATGTGCTGAGAGTATGTGGGTAGTTATGCTTCCAGCTGAAATAGGAAGACATAGAACAGAATATGATGGAAATATGCTTTTGGAGCCCAATGCTCTGGTGACATCACAAGGGAATAATAATGAAAATTAAACTCAAATTTTACTTCACAACATAAATGCTCATTACATACGATCATTTCGTTTAGTAAAGTAATGTGATGCAATTACAGAGACAACTTATTATACTCAAAGTCACTCGGGTAAATTACTAAGTTAATATTTATGGAGGTTGAAAGATTTCACAAATCACATTTTCCTCAAGTTTGTCCTGATTACGGTGTCGCCTAGAATAGTCATAAGAGTCTCATTATCACGTTACCTAACTCAGGATATGCAACACAGTCGACAGCATTCTCCCGAGCGTTAAACGTTATCATTTTCTCATTTTCACTACATATTTATGTGTACATATTCTATCATGGGTTATTTCACTGTATTCCAGGTGAATAAGACTCCTTTTTACCATTCTGACTTCAAAATGCTATTTAATTACTGTGGCCAATTCATTTTTAGTGTTGTATTTTCCACTGTACTATGTTATATCAGTGTGATTTTTTGAATAAATGAGAAATTAGGCTAGTTAGATGAATCTAATTTAAAAATAGAATGAAGCATTTGAGTTTCTAAGATTTTATGATATCCTCTCTAGCTGGCTCCACCATTAGCAGTAGGTTTTCAATTCTTACTGCTCACACGATCTCTTCCATATCAATCTCAGACTGATTCACAGCTCGTAGTTTTCTATCTTGAATCAAATCGAGAGTTCGCTTAATGCGTGCGTGACGCCATTCAACAGTCTCCATGGCATGTATTCAAGTTATCTTGATTTTCTTGGGCAAATTTGTTAGAAAAATAGTCTATTAGACTTTTTTTATTTTTATATGAAACGTAATAAGCACAAGTAAATGTAGTAATTATAGTAATGATTGGAATAGCACTAAGAAGGAATTCAGGAACAATAAATTATTGCTGTATACAGAAGTCTCATGTGTAATTTCTAGTGGCACTGGATTTAGAGTATTGGTGCAACCAAGTAACTCACTGAAAGACAAACTATGTTAGCCCAGGGATTTGGTTGATCTGATTAGAATGACTCTGAGGTCAGTTTCACTGACCAGCATAGTGGATCGGAATCAGTAATATATGTAATTATAACGTAGAGTTAAGTGAACTATGAAATTTTTGATTTCTCTATGGCAACTGATCTGTCTTAAAAAGTAATTCACTCAGATAAAATCCTTTCTATCACTTAATCTATAATGTTACAGTCAACAATGAAAACCCATCATAAAGGTAAAGCAAGGTCCATAAAGTATCTGTGAAAACACTCCTATCACTACTACTACTACTACTACTACTACTACTACTACTACTACTACTACTACTACTACTACTACTACTACTACTACTACTACTACTACTGAGAATAATAATATTATTAATGATATTAATGTCTTTATTCCAGACAATATGCTTGATATAATGTGGAATTTTCAACATGTAATACAATATTACATCTAATTTTCAATTAACATTACATAGTAAAGAGGGAACTCATCCAAAGATTATCTACATTAGTGTTTATCAAGAGAATGCTCATAGTCTGACAAGATGGTATTCGCCAGTTTCTCGCATGAGTTCAAATGTCCGCAACAGTATTACCAAGCAGACTTCGCAACACCTCACTGATCACACCGGCACCTTTTAGTGCCTTTCGCAATGTAACAATGTCTTTCCTAATTAGCCTAAGGAAAGATTAAGAATGCAAGAGTTAACAAACTGAAAGTGGAAAAGTGGAGTGATACCAGATTGTCTTAACTTCCTCACGTGGTAGTAGGTTAGATGAAATATCTTTCCCGAAATTAACATGATATACGAAGACCAGGAAAGGTGATCAGAGGAAATACATAATCCAAGGTATTAAACAATCGATTTAGTTTCAACTTCAATGCCTTCTGTGTATGATACAAGGAACGTGGGAACGAACCAGTTCACATAAATCACATTTGTGTCCAGAGGTGAGGTTAATAGTCAGACATCTGGGAAGATTTACGTAAAGACCACACGACAAGGACCACTGACTAATTTATGATAAAAAGCTTTTTGTTTTGAAGTAATCTGACTGGTAAGTAACCGTCCGATCATCGGCATACTGAATAAAACTGGCATCATCAGGATGTAGAAAGCCATTTAAGAAGAAAGAAAACGGATAAGTAACAACAGCACTTTGAGAAACACCGACCAGAGTAAGTAGAGCATCTGAAGACTTCTCATTATATACAATGCATTACTTCCTATGAGAGAAGTAAGAATGCAGTCGTTTGTTAATTCAGGAACATTTTCTGTAGTTACGTAACCTCTTGTATTGACATACTCTTTCTATTTAAGCTTTATTTCTACCCAAAAAATGTTTAACTCTGCTCTCCCTGAAGAGTAATGGTCTAACAACTCAGAGTGCACAGTGACGGTGAGCATGGTGACTACATTGCGAACTTCACTGATGAAATTCAATCTGCATAAACATCAAGGACTAGATGGGTGACATTTGTTACCACCTAGTGTCCAAGCAGAGTATCCGCTACACTCCTGCATGAGGTTATACCTGGTAACGTTTCTGACTGTAGTACCGGATGATACAGGTTCGAATGTCAGAAGAGACATGAATTCCTTCAAGATTGTGGATACACCTGACTGACTGGTGAGTGTTGAAAAGCACGAAACCTACTTTGAGGACTTCCTGATGATTGCCTCCAACCATCGAATAACAACAATTCAGATCGGACAGTGAAATCCGGCCACCTAGCATTGTGGACATACTGCCAACTTGACTGACATAATTTGTTCTGCTTCAACATTAAGGACCAGAAGTATGATACCAGTGTTTAAACAAAATTGTTCATCCTATCTACTCTTGATAATTAAACAACTTACATTGTTCCAGACTGATGTCACCCTTAGTTCCTATCAATTACTCCCTGTTATTGATAAAAAAGTATGTTCATATATTTAATATAATTTATATTTTTGTATTATTCAGGTTGTAGCCAGTGGATAAAAATCTTCAAATAATAAATAAACGAGCTCATATTATCTTGGTGCATCTGTCGTTCTTGTTTTAATGAAAACCATGATATCTCTGGATATAACATCGTTATTCACAAATGTACCTCTAATAGAAACAGTTAATTATATATGTGAACAAGTGGAAAAGCAGTCGATAAACATTGGAATCCATACTGAAATCCTAAAAGAATTGATATTAAGATGTACCATGAATGTAAACTTCAAATTTGACGGCACGCTTTAGAGGCAAGTGGACGGGGTGGCAATTGGCTCCCCATTGGGTCCCATTCTGGCTGATTTCTTTCTAAGTAAGCTAGAAAATGGACCTCTGAACAACCTTATCAGTAAGCTCTCATTTTATTTCCGATATATGGATGATACCTTTATTCTTTGTGGTAATGGTTCCGATAGGAATACAATAATTACTGAATTCAATGAAGTACATTCGGCTATGAAATTCACATGCGAAGAGGAATCCCAAGACAGAATTGCCTTCCTGGATGTCCTACTTACAAGAAAACCAGACGGTAGCATAAAAAGAAATTTGCATAGGAAAAGCACCTGGACGGGACAATATACACACTTTCACAGCTTCGTTCCCATCAATTACAAAAAGAATCTAGTGAAGACCCTTAGCCACAGAGTTAGAGCTATATGCTCTGAAGAAGTAATTAAAGATGAATTAAGCATTGTATATGATGCTTTGATCGAAAATGGTTATCCTGACAAATTTATCATGAAACACATGACAAAGAAAGCGGAAAAGGACTACTTACTGTCTGTAAACAAGAAGCCTTTATATATACGACTACAATTCATGGGCGATATACCAAGCGAGTTAATTACGAAGAAATTAAGAAAATCAGTTCAAAGAACTTTTAGTGCTGGCGAACTACACGTCCTATTGTCTACACGACCGATGGTGCTACCTCTACTGAAAGATGAAGTACCTAGACTAGCCACTTCAAATTGTATTTATCAATTCAACTGCGCTGATGGTGGAGCGAGTTATGTTGGCTGTGGCTCTAGGAACTTGATTTTTCGTGCTCACTCGATAACATATCCCACTATGGCTAAGTAAAGGTGTAGTTAAAACTATTAACAGCTCGATATTAGACCATCTGGTGGAAACCGGTCATAAAGCCAGCGTAGAAGACTCCTTCTCCATAATATACCGGGTGCCTAAGAAACTTCCAAACTCGTCGAAGCACCGCATGCTCCAAACAGCAGAGGCTATTGCAATTCGCCTCAAACAACCAGTGCTCTGTGTCCAAAAGAAACAAGTCCAGCCCCTCAGTAGAGACAACCCCCCTCCCCTTATTAAATTATAATTGTCCAAATTATTTTTATTTTGACTTCTTCTTAAATCACGTGTTATTCTTGTAAAATTACATTATAATTGTCCAAATTATCTTAATTTTATTTTTGACCACTTCATCTTTAATTACGTGTTATTCTTGTAAAATTAATTTATTCTATCCATTTCTACCTTTTAATTGTGTGTATTAATTTTCTTCCTTAATTATCTACCCATTGACATTTTGACACTGGTTAATTTTTTCCTCGCTAAATTAGAGAATGGACCACTGAAAGGAGTAATTAATGACATGGATTTCTACTGTCGATATATGGATGATACATTTGTGGTTATGAAAGATGAGAATGATGCAATGAATATCCTCGACAAGTTTAATGATGCACATTCAGCAATAAACTTTACCATGGAGAAAGAAAGTAATGACAGTATCTCATTCCTAGACGTCTTCATGGCAAGGAAAGATGATGGCACACTAAGAAGGAGTGTGTATAGGAAACCTACAACAACAGGTCAGTACACTCATTTTTTGAGTTTTGTACCTTTGAAATATAAACGCAACCTGGTAAAGTGTTTGGTTCATAGAGCTAAGTTAATCTGTTCAGACGACTGCCTCAATGAGGAGCTTAAGATTATTAAAGAATTACTTAGAAAAAATGGTTATCCAGATAAACTTATTGAGAAGAATATGAATTCAGCACCAAAGAGGGTCAATATCGCTACAGTTTCAAAAAAGCCAATGTTCATAAAATTGCAGTTCCTCGGTGACAACATCAGTGAAATCATAACACAGCGCTTAAAGAATGCGGTTAAAAGAGCTTATTATGCAGCAGAAGTACGTTGTCTCTTCAAAACCACCCCTATTCTATGTTCGAGAAATAAGGACAAACTACCTAAATTTGCCTCTTCTATGTGTGTCTACCAATTTGACTGCAGCTGCGGAGCCAGCTACATTGGGCGTACAATTAGGCAGTTTCATCGTCGTATTTCTGAACATCATCCAGCGTGGTTAAGCAAGGGACAAATAAAATCTATTCGTAGTTCTATTTTAGCACACCTCGTTGATACTGAGCACAAGGTCGATGTGAATACTGCATTTAAAATTATTTATCGTATTCCAACTAATCCTAACTTTGCTCTAAGATTTCGTCTTTTACAGACAGCTGAAGCAATTGGAATCCACCAGAAGAAACCAAGCCTATGTGTACAGAAGAAATTTGTACAGCCACTTTGCTTACCGTGGCCATCGTTACAAGACAGGACTACGTCGCCCCCCTCCCCCTATTAAATTATAATTGTCCAAATTATTTTTATTTTGACTTCTTCTTAAATCACGTGTTATTCTTGTAAAATTACATTATAATTGTCCAAATTATCTTAATTTTATTTTTGACCACTTCATCTTTAATTACGTGTTATTCTTGTAAAATTAATTTATTCTATCCATTTCTACCTTTTAATTGTGTGTATTAATTTTCTTCCTTAATTATCTACCCATTGACATTTTGACACTGTTTAATTATTGTTAACAAACATATCGCCACGTGTTTGGTAAATTGTTGTGTATTGTAACAAAAATGCTATGGATATATATTAGAGTAGAGCCATAGAAGAGGATCTAATTGAAAAGTAAATATTTCTTCGCTCAATCTTTCTGTTTTCTCAAATAAACTCATGAATTTTTACTATTACCTTTCCTAATTCTCCTGACATTCAGTTTATTTTATGTTGATGCTGTTCAGCTGTAATTTATCAATATTATTGATTCGATGTTATTTAAACATCAATGTCGTTCATAAGACTAATTCATTCATTCACTATAATGTATATATAATTGTAGAACCTGATGATGAATTTATTGAAAAGAGTACTCTTTGTTCCGTGTCACTTCTTTTGAAAACAAGATATATAAGAGAAAAATATTATTTTCAGTTAGAACTTCTTCAGGCTTTACTTTACTGCAAATATCTTTATACATAAAAATTTCGACCAGTGATGCTGACTTTGTGGATCCATGATAATTGTTAAGTGTTTTGAATATGCCGCTAATAACGGTGGTTGTAGTAATGGCAATAATAATAATAATGATAATAAGGTCAATTATAGCAAAAGTACAAACAGTTGACGCAGGTTCCGATAAGAACAATTAAGATGGTATTATAATGTAAACAGGTGGCAGTCTAACAGATTCGTATGTAGCCAAGTGCCTAGTCGATATGAATTGCAAGATTGATACCAAAGAGGCTTTTAAGGTTATTTATAAAAATAGTCAAGAGGGCTTATTGAACTAACCAGAGGCATTGGATGTTTATGGACTTTAACCCCCTGTGTGTGTGTGTACTAAAACAATTCACTATTACTCTTAACCTACCCTAACTATCCTTATCTCATTATAAAGCCAAGTGTAGTTGTGACTATATGCATTATTATTCTTAAATTCTTTATGGCTTTGCTTATTTTTGGTGATCTTTCTTTTCTATATAAACCGATGAATTGACAAGTAAATTTGTGATCAGATAATTCATTCATTATTTGTGATAACAACAATGACCCCAATCTACTGCTGAAGACATTTAACTGTTGCCATCCAGCAATAAAATTCACTCTTGAAATGGAAAACGAGTCAAAAATTCCGTTTCTTGATGTGGAACTAACAAGAAGAACTGATGGGAGCCTAAGAAGATCGATCCATAGAAAACCTACTTGGAATGGTCAACTAACAAGCTTCTATAGCTAGGTACCCATTCAGCAAAAGCGAAATTTAATTGAATCACTTGCCACTCGCATCTGACGCATCTGCAGTCCCGATGCTCTGGAAATAGAATTAGATATTCTCAGAGAAATTTTCATCCAAAATGGATACCCAATGAGATTCATCGACAAAAATATCAAACCAAGAATTCGGAAAAACGAAACTCTACTTGCGCCAAAAAAGAAACTCTACATGAACCTGGATTTCAAGGGAGATTTAGCAAGCAATATTCTCAAGAGAAGGATCACATCATCTCTGAGAAGAACATTCTTTGCAGCAACGCTAAGAATAGTGTTCTCCAGTCGCCCACTAATCTGTAGAAGCCTCAAGGACAAGATCCCGCATGTCACCACTTCTGTGTGCATATATCAGTTCACCTACTGCTGTGGAGCCAGGTACATCGGTTGTTCAACGCGCACCCTGTCCAAGAGGATTCAAGAACACTATCCAGCATAGTTACGAAAAGGCAATAGTGGTGCAATAAGGAGTGCGGTAATTGAACATCTGGTTAACACTGATCATTCCATTTCAACAAACGCCTCCTTCAAAGTAATCTACAGAGTCAAAAGCAACCTATCAAAGGAAATACGGTTTCGCCTTCTTTGTATCGCTGAAGCTCTGGCCATTCACATAGAAAAACCGGAGATGTGCATACAAAAGAGGATTATTCAACCACTTCTACTGTCTTGGTAACAACATTTTTGATTTGATCTGATTTGATTTTTTTGATTGTGATGACTTAATTTTGTTTCTTTGCGTGTTCTTTAATTGCTTATAATTCTTGTAATCATTTAGAACTCTTACGTAATTTTGTATTATCTAATTTGTTCCTATGTGCATCCTGAGTAAAACTCAATCATCAAACTATTCATATTATTACATAATTTCTTTTAACAACTGTTTGTGACAACTCATCACCTTTGTTACTACCGTAATTTCACTAACACGTAATTTTCTTGACTGATTTTGTATTACGTAACTCAAATTACCAATCTTCACCTGTTTAGTTTAAATAACTATAACCAACTGTATTTTCGTTTGATAAACTTATTGTACACACACATACAAAATTCGGAATCTATTGCGTACGTCACATTTTTCAGATAATCTCCGTCTTCTAATAACACTATCTGTATAGTAGATAGTACAAAAAACTCTGTCCACAAGAATCACACACCAACGCTTCCCGCTGACAGTCCAAGATCAGCCAGTGACGTTCATTCACTCAAAAAAATCTCAGTATACAACACATTATCGATGTAAACACAGTCGCTAAGAGAAGCAATAAAATTACAGATTAAATAAGTGCACAAACAAATAATAAGAACTTAATTAAAATGCGATAAGAAAATGTTAAAATAATGATATACAGTCTAGGAGAAAAACGGATAACAATTACAAACTAAGTTCCAGCGTCAAAATAAATATGAATATTGTGATTAGATCATCCTGGAAGGATTTTCCAAAGAACTTATCCATTACATAATCCAAAAAGGTCAACAATTAAATTCGATGAAGATCTTATAAAACCAAAAGTTACGTAAAACTAAAGACGAAAGGACAGATAATCGAAGTTTAAATAAATAAAAGACAGATTCAGCGAAGAAAATTTTCTTTATCGACGAAATCATCTTCAGAGGTTGTACAGTCGTATTTATACTTACAAAAATATGTAGTGGTCTATTATTAAGTGATAGGGGGTGACATAATTGATATAATTACTCAGAAGTGGCTTTAGAAGTGAAAATTAAAAGTTGTAAATTACGTGGTACTCAACGGCACAAAGATAGAAATTTGATAAGGTTAAAATTGCTACTGAGTGAGAATAAAGGTATTTGAGTGTCAATTTAACAAGTGTGAAGAGGGTGTGAAAATATACAAAAGGAGCATATCGGAGTGATAATAGTGAATTAATTATTAAAGCAAAAGCAAACTAAAAGTAAGATTAAAAATTACAAAATAGAAAAGAAAAATATCAACATTTTTTAAACAAAGAACGATTAGTGAGAAGGTTAAGACCAAGATAGAATAAAAGATTGGACAAACTTTTTCTGTATACAGAGTTCAGGGTTGTATTGATGAATTGCCAGAGCCTCCGCCAAACACAAAAGCCGAAACCCGAATCTCTGGACATTATCCGGCATGGTTAGCAAAGGGACAGTGTAAGACAATTACTAGCTCAATTCTCAAGCATTTGGTGAACTCAGGCCACGTAGCTCCACCGGAGTTGTCCTTCAAGATCATCTACAAAGTGAAGCCAAACGGTGAAAAGGGCGCCACTTCTGAGTATTTATATCAATTATGTCACCCCCTATTACTTTATAATAGACCACTATATATTTTTGTAAGTAGAAATACGACTATACAGCCTCTGAAGATGATTTCGTCGATAAAGAAAATTTTCTTCGCTGAATCTGTCTTTTATTTTCTTCATGACTCAATGGGTATTTTCGGTGATTTAAATAAATATCATGAAAGTATGGGAGAACCAATGAATAAAAATGGGTGGGAAGTTTAAATTAGTTTATTAGATTTACCTAGACCAAAGATAGAGAGACAACTACAGAACAAACCTATCTTATAGACAAAAACTATATTTGTTCTGTTGAATTTCTCTAGCTTTGACTATGCGTAAAAGATGAGTTTGCGTTCCATTCGGAAGGTTCAGTGAGATACGATGAATAACCTTGGTGACTGCTATCCATCAGATTTTATTTCACCTTTTCCGAACCATGAAGGAGGATGTTCACTAATGCGTCTGCTAAGCTGTATTAATTTTCATATTATATAGTTTTCTCCACAGAAGCAGCTAAACTTGTAAGTGTCCATAGAAGTTGCATAGCTAGGTAGCTTATCTTTCACTTGAGCAGTCATTACTGTTCAGTCGGCAAGTAAAAAAAAGTTCTCAGCACTTAAAGTCTGTTTTACGGCTTTAGATATAGTTAAGATGTAGTACTTCAGTAACTACTCATCCACTGAATAGCAGCTTCAGATATGACTGTTTCTGTTTAAAACTGAGTGGTTTTTCTCTGCCGCATACAGGACTGAAATGTTTCCGAACAAATCTACCGGGATAGTCTCTTTGAACCGGCACATGAAGAATTGAGCCTGATTCTTGTTTTGTTCAACTTTACTGGAATGAGACTGTTGGAATAATGAGGAGTTATTACTGGTAACCCTGTAACATTCAGTGTGTCCTATTGTAGAGGTATGTGTCATTTTCAAGTTACAAACATGATTTTTGATACTTTTGGATAGATCGAGATTAAATGTATGTATAGCTAAGACACTATCATCATTGAACAAAGCTTGGAATGGCAGTCACCTCTCTATCTCAACTTCAACGACTTTGAAAAGGCCTTCGACAGCGTCGATCCAGAGGTGCTTTGGCAACTACTTCGTTACTACTGGGGGCCACCGACAATTATACATTTCATCCAACAGTTGTACGACAATGCTGCATGCCAAGTAATCCACGACGGGAAACTTACGGAATCCTTCGAAGTGAGGACAGGAGTAAGACAAGGCTGCCTACAATCGCCAATGATTTTCCTGATTGCAGTAGATTGGATAATGCGACAGACAGTGGGGGGAATGAGGAAACAGGTATAAAATGGACACACACAAAAAACTTGGAAGATCTAGACTTCGCCGATGATATATGTCTGATTTCCCACAAACTGGAAGATATGCAAGTGAAAAGCAAGCAGTCGGTAGAAGAAGCATCAAAGATAGGAAGGACTTCAGGTGAACATAGAGAAAACAGATGTGGTGATGAAGATTCCTGGCTAACACCAACAGCAATAACAACAACAGACAACAATCAGCATAAATGGGAGGAACCTGAAAGAAACAACCTCCTTCACCAACCGACCTGGGAAGCATCGTTTCAACTACAGGCGGAACTGACGAGGATATCAAAGCAAGAATCGGAAAAGCAAGACAATCTTTCACTACTCTCAAGTCTGTGTGGAGGTCAACAGCACTACTCAGCATCAAAAATAAGATCCGGATTTTCAACTCGAATGTGAAGTCAGTGCTACTATACGGATCAGAGACTTAAAGGCGTCATAAAGAGCATCTCAAACAAACTACAGACCTTCATTAACAGCTGTCTTCGCTCAATGCTACTCAAGATAAGATGGCCGGCCAGAAAAGATCAGTAACAGAGATCTCTGGGAGCGAAACAACCAGGAACCGATTGTGCAACAAATAGGCAGGAGGAAATGGAGATGGATTGGTCATACTCTGAGGAAACAGTGCATCAAGTGACATCAGTAGACAAGCCATTACTCGAGTGGAACCCAAAAGGGAAGTGGCGAGTTGGTCGTCAGTGCAAGGGTGACTTGGAGGAGGTCATGTGAAGAGGAGATGAAAACGTGTGGGCAGACTTGGAGCCAGGTGAAAACTCTAGCAGAGAACCGAACGCAATGGAGACGCACGCTGAAGCCCTATGTTCCTCTAGGAATTAAAGGAAGCAATAATAATAAGGCACTAACATACATAGTAGAAATGTAGTTTAAATTCTAGTTCAATTATTGCTTTTGTGGGTATTTGAATCGCCGAAGAGACTGAGGATACTTTCATTTATTATTATTTTCTTTTGAGTTCCAGGTGAGAAATAGGGCTTTGGCAGCACATCTCCATTTCACTCTGTTCCTCGAAGTCCATTTCAGGTGGCTCTACAATAGCCCATAAACCTTCATTTCCCCTTCCAACAATCTTCTCCATGCCACCCACGCCAAAGTCATTGTTTCCCGTTAGGGTTCTACTCGAAGACCTGGAGTGTGATGTCAGTCAACGGTCTTCCTGGAATATTTGTAATCTTTCACCACTTCCATCTGCATGTCTGTTGGGTAGTAGTGTAACGGGGGAAGATAAAAGACTGTAAACGAAGGTTTATCAAGGAAAGACACATCATATTTATAGATTTCTAACCGCATTAACGTTCCTCTGGGTCAGAGGAGAATAAATGGTTTTGACTGTTTGGCAATCGGCCCAAGGTTAGACAAATTGTCCAATGAAGTCATTTCATGTCCGCAATGTTAACTAAATTCACACTTGAGGAGTAGACATTTATACCTCTCCATCAATTGACTTACAATGTCGATTTCATATTTGTCCGCTTTCTATCAGTCCACTTCACATCACAATAGGTTCTTGGTTGGTTTGCTGCGTCACCAGATTTCTTTGTTGCTTAGTATACCTGGATAGCTTGCTGATCTTCAGAGTCGAGTGAAGAAATCTTCTGGTGAAAGTCTGCCATCTCCTGACGCACGCTCCAAAACTCTGAACCAGATAGAAGAACTGAATGACTTGACATTAGTGTTCAAAATCCTAGTCTTGTTCCTTATTCTGAGTTCATCAGAGTTCCATACTGATTTCAGAGTGATGAATGTCTGCCTTGCCTTTTCGATCCTGGCTTTGGCATCTTTATCCTTGGGGCCTATAGCTGAAGAGATGTTGCCTAGATAAATGAAGGGAGTGGTATTTGTTAAAATTTATTCCGTATATAGTGACTGGTGCTTGTTGCAGTTTTTTGGCTATATTCGTCACTTGCCAGTGTTGATTTTCATTCGTAGATCTTCAAGTTTTTGTGAAATTAGATAAAAATCACCTAAAAAGTACAAATCTTCTAGAGTGCTCTTACAAGTCCAACATATTGCTGTTTTGAGGATATTACTATAGGAGAAATTACTTGAAATTTGTAGAAAAACGAATTAAAAAGGAATACATAGCTATGTTCAGCAGGAATGAAAGACGAAATTGAAGGATGAAAAACTGAAATAAATTCTATAGAGATTGTGTTATATGAAGAAAGCATGACTGCAAAAAGTACATTCTCAGTATATATCCTACTGATGGTATCGACAGAGATAAATTTGCTAGTATAAGGCAGCAGTCACCGCTTTATAAAATTACTCGTGAATAACTATTATTTACATTTGTAGCGTGCAAAGTACCGTTAGTTTAATAATTATGTGTTAGTAGTAATAGGTCAACTGTTCTAAACAATTTCAATTATCTCATACTAAATTTCAGTTGAGTTATCAAAACAATTAGTAATAATCATTTATTGAAACTAGTTATAAAACTGAATGAAGAGTTTTCGAAAATGAATTTGTAGGAAGTTGATCGGTTGGATGATTAATCTAAAGTCCAGAGAGCATTGAATGGTTGTTTCGTTCTATTTCAGGGCTCTTCATAAGTATCCACCCACCGGGGTTCGATTTCACCCTATCCAGAGGCTCAAAAATTCCAACTTCTACCATTTCGTGATTTCAGCGCGACCACCAAACATTGTCACTGGCGGGTGTTTGTCCTGAGTGCCTGAATGCTCTACCAGCTTGCTTTGTAACTGGAGGGCCCTTGGTTCGAACTCCAGTGGTTGAGTACTGTCGAAGAGTCCTAAACTAGGGCAAAACAGCTGTCCAGTAGACCAAGGTCTTAAATGGTTCTCCAACTGGTATTGATCTGTAATCAAACTGAATAAAGTATGACAATGGTTAAAAGCTGTTTCTGACAAAATTGTGATGAATTATAACAACAATATGAATAGGAGTGATTTGAGTACTATTATTATTGTCGATGGCGCAGCTGTAGAATACTCGCCAACCACTCATGTGGTTCAGGGTTCGATTTCCGGCCACAAACACATTCCTTTACCTAGCTAAGCCAGTAATAAGACTAATAAAAAGGGGAGGTTGGGCATGTGGTTAGCAACCCCACTCCGTGGAAGTAAACACCACTGCTACCGAAACTTCAAGCCTCTAGCTTGAAGCCCAATATTCCAATGGCAACGTAAAGGAGTAAAATAAAACAATAAAAATTATTATTATGACTAATAATTCGTTCATTGATGAATTCATTGAGCTAAATTTTACCTGGAAATCGAACCCTTATGAATACAGTTGCAGATTAGATATGTGAAGCAAGGTGATTAGTTTTGATACAGTCACACTAAGGTGTCACTGCTACAGTCTTGAGCTAAATCCTTCCAGATGTCAGACTATTAAACACAAACGTGATTTATATGAACTAGTTCGTTCCCATTTTTCTTGTATCATACATAGAAGGCGATGAATTTGAAACTAAGTCGAATGTTAAATACCTTGGATTATGTCTTTCCTCTGATATTTTCTGGCCTTCCTACATCATGTTTATTTCCAGAAAGATGTGTCGTCTAACCTTCTAATTTTACAGTTTGTTAACTCTTGCATCCTACCGATTCTTCTTTATTGTTCCTTCTTAATTTTTCGTTGTGCTAATTAGGAAGACATTGTTACATTGCAAAGCGTGCTGAAGGCTGTCCATAGGGTGAGTGAGGTGTTGCTAAGGCATTTTGTCAGTACCGTTGTGGACATTTATACTTATGCAAGAAATTGGCGAAAATCACCTTGTTGGACTCATTCGTTATTATTTTACTCTTGAGTTCCGAGTGAAACATCGGGTTTTTAACAGTACACTTCCATGTCACTCTGCTGAAAATTTGGGCTATTGAAAACCTCCATCATTATACTGCATAAATTTTCTTGTACTCGGTTTCCTTAAATCTAGTGTTGTTTACTCTGTAGGGTATTTAAAACATTTACAACCTACTGATTGGCAAGTTTCTACTAAACGTGAGGAAAAGCACTATCCTGGATCGCAGCTCATCCCAATACATGAAATGACCTTTCCTAAATGGTGCCTTTGGTTCACAAAATGTAATTCTGAACTTTTCACTGTAATTGGCATTCAACAAAATGTCATGTGTTTCTCGAAGGAGAAAAAGAAGAGGTGCATTTCATCAGGTAGAACGTCCGCTGCACGTTTCTCGACTTCACTTCTGCCTTCTACTCCGTACCTAGATGTCTCTTGCTAAATAAGCTCTCTATGACAAAAACTGAGTCCTGGGTCACTAACTGGTTGCATTCCTACTTCTCTAACAGAATGAAGTACACCGTATTCAAAGGTAAATCCGCCTCTGCTGCGCTCACTGAAACTGGTGTCTCCCAAAGTGCTGTACTCTCCCCACTTCTCTTTTCTTTCTTTCTACATGACTTACTATCTTCAAATGACATTAATTTTGTCAAATATGCTGACGACCTGACAGTATCTTCGCCTGTCAAGTGTCAAAGTGACTGCTCCAAACTAAATGGCTTTCTGTCAGAAATCAGCCAGTGGTCCAAGGAAAACGGTCTCACCTTAAACCCCTCCAAATGCCAAACAGTCAATTTCACCTTTAGGCATAAATCCGACCTAAACAAAATGGCTAGCTCTCACGAGGTGTGCAACATAGATGGTACTGAAATAGAAACCAAGTCGGAAATTAAATACCTAGGCGTCATTCTATCTGCTGATCTTTCTTGGTCGTCTCATATCCTAGCAATTTCTAAGAAAATATTCCGTCTTACCTTCTACATCAAGAAGTTAAAACATTCCCAACCCTTACTCCTACAATTCGTTAACTCTCACATTCTGCCTATTATTCTCTAATTTTCCCTCTTAGTTTTTCCAGGGCTACTGAAGAAAGACTATAACATATTACTCAGGATGTTAAAGGTTGTCAGCAGGGTAATCAACGTGTCACTTAACCAGCTTGTTAATATTCTGGTTGACAGGCAGATGGACTCATGTGAAAAATGGGCCAAATCCATTTCATCTAACTCACATCACTCACATCTTCACTCACAACTCTCCTCTTGTATTTCACCAGGCAGAACCAGAAGCCTATATAGAAAACTATATGCTCGCACCAGCAAGTACAAAACTCAACCATACCCTACTTAGCTCGTGTTCTGTGTGATAAAGAAAGCATTAGGCGTGATTCATTAAATAGTCAGTAGTACAACTGGATCTCGTCTTTCCAACTGACATCATTCATAGGTACAACATTTTCTTTCTTTTTTCCTTTTCTCTCTCTTTTTTCCGTTATGTGCTATTTTGTTTCTTTCTTCCGCTTACGGCAGTAAATATGCTAGCGTCTACTTTTTTTCTAACACCTTCAAACACTCTGTTCAATTTTGGCTTTGCTACCGACATGCCAATATGTTGTTGTCATAATGAACTGAGATTTCCTTGATCTATGTAGAACTCTATTTATTGATAATGTACTAACTGGATGCAATACTGTAGTAAAAATGCTAAGAATTCCATTCTGTATCACAAGTACTGTTTTGGAATAAAGCAAATTATTAATATTATTATTAACAAGAAGCAAATATTAAAGACTTTATGCTTTAAAGAATATGCATAGAAATTTGTTTGGCACACATTTTATATGATGAGGAAAGCTTTTGGTATGAAACTACCTACTTACAGCGAATCATTAAGTAAGTCATATATTGTTATCAATAATTCTATAAACGTTTTAATTTTACATGAGACGCAATATTGTACTGCAAATAGAAAATCCCACATTTCAGTCACCATAATGTCTGGCATAAAGCCGCTGTTATTATTAATATTATGGCGTCCGATTAAGCTTCCATGCTTTCTCTTAGCAGTATGATATTAACAAAATTGGTGTTGCCATGTCTCCACGCTCTCTGTGATACTTGTCTGCTTGCATTACTGTGAGATGCAGAGTTGAACTGTGAAGTGACGTTTTTTACTCAATCTAATTACCAGTGCTATAAACTTCACAACATTGCAGACGACGGATACAGGTCTACCTTATAGAGCATGTTAGTCATCATAATGATGCGAACATCACTGTAAGAGTAAAGAATTAAACTAGTCAAGTTATAATAATAATAAGTTGCTTTATTCCAGAAACAGTACTAGTGGTACAGTGTGGAATTTTCAGCACATGTCTATAATATTTGCATCTAATTTTATCAAACATTTTAAAGGAGTATTTCAAAAAAATAAATACAAAGACGACAACGGCAAAAAAACAACAGGAAAAACACAAAATAATTTTTAAAAATGCGAAAAAATATCAAGAAGTAGAAAGGAAAATAAACATCATATAATAATAACTCAGTATTGGGTAGTGGAAGCTATGATATGATTATGCATGGTGACAGTAAAGCTATAGTCATCCTAGGAGTTATGAAATGATATTTAAGAATGTTTATCGCCAAGTTGATCAGTCAATTTGGTTGAAACAACTCTAAACACTCATAAAATAACATTTCAGGGTTGTTGTTTTGTTTTTTACTGTCAGGTCTAATGGAGTGTTTGTAGTGGTAGTATGAGTAATCCTGCATAATACAAAATTTTAATACGGTGATAATGGCGTTCACAACCAATGATTGTCAGTTAATATTGCCGAAAAGTATAGAAAATAAGAAAAAACAACCACAAAAACTAATAATTACATGATGGTTAATGACAGGACAATTTTGTAATACTCATAGGGCTAATATAGTCGGAAACAGCAGATACACAAAAGAAGGAATAGAGTAAAGTACAAAAAAGGAAGCCAATGTTAATAATTTAGGTAGCTAAGTATGTTTGAGAAGGAGTTCACTATAGAATACGAAATAAGAGAGAAATAAAAGAGCTTAAAATTATATTATTAACAACAAAGCAAGTCATAGGTTTCGCGCTTAACATTGTCTCTGTCGCTTGGAACACGGGCCAAGTATGATATCGTTGAGTTCCTGTACTTGGTTGAACGACCACATATTATTTCATGCTGATTTCTGGTTCTACTTGATGAGATACAAGGCGAGAGTTGGGAATAGAAGGGATGTTGGGGGTCGGAGAGTATGGTTTTAGACCAATTTTTGCATGTTTTCAGATGCCTTTCAACTAATGTAGTGACGAGCTGACTGAGTTTTACACCACTAGTCCTACTTGCTACCTTCAACATCCTTCTCAGGATGGTATAGTCTTTTTTCAGTAGCCCGGGAAAGACTAACGGGGGGCAGTTAAGTAGAATAGGTAAGATACAAGAGTTGACAAATTGTGAAAGTAGAGGTTGGGTGATTCCAGATTGTCTTAGTTTCTTAATGTAGTAGGTTAGACAGAACGCTTTCTTAGAAATCGTTGGGATATGAGATGTCCAAGTAAGGTCGGAAGATAGAACTAGACTAAGGTATTTTGCATTAGACTTAGTTTCAATTTTAGTCCCCTGAATGCAACAGGCTTCATGAGTACTTACTAGTGTTTATAGATCTCGTTTATGTTTAAAGGGGAAGTCAATAGAGAGAACAGCACCCTGAGGAACTCCAGCTTCAGTAAGCAAAGGAGAGGAAGATACACCATTATATACCGTCTACTGCTTCCTATTAGAGAAGTAAGAGTGCAACCAGTTGATAACCCAGGACTCAGTTTGTGTAAGGCTAAGCTTGTTTAATAAAAGGCTTCTAGGTACAGAGACGAAAGCAGATGTATAATCAAGGAACGTACAACGGACATACTTGGCCCCTTTGTCTAAGGAGGACACAATGTTGTGATGAAACACAGCAGCGTCTAAAGTACTTCTACCCTGTTTGTAAGCAAACTGCTTTGGATCGTTTGAGAAGCTTAGGGAGGGAACAAGTAATTAGTAACAGTAATTTCTCCATTAGTTTCAAAAAAGAGAGGTAATAGCGATAGGTCTAAACTTAACATTATTACCAGAACCTGACTTGGGTACAGGGATGATTTTAATATCTTTCCACAGAGAAAGTACAACATTATTAGCAAAGGAAGTATTGAAAATGTTTGTAAATGGGTTACTTAAAATATCAGCACATTTCCTTAGGACATTGGCAGGTATACCATCAGGGCCTAGACTCTGGGAAGGTTTAAGAGATTTTAAACATTTAAGAACATCAGAAATTTTAAAACTATGAAAGTCATTCTCCTGTTATTTGTTACATTGAAGTTAAAAGGTACATTAGGAGCGCGGATAAAAGATCTATTAAGAGTATTTACATCAATAGAGGGGACGCAAGTACTATGCTTACTACAACCTGTAATTTCATTTCATTTCAAGTTAAGTCATGTGTTATGCTTGCCGTTATACTGTGGTGAGAGCTGTCTACTAGCCAATTGGTTGACAATAATTGAGGTCAATGTTTATGTATGAAATATTAGTCATGTTGGGGTGAGAGATGGTTGCTAGCCAAATTGGTTGACAGTAATTGAGGTCAAGGTCAAGATGGACAGGCGGATACAGTTAACATATAGATGAACTGACACAGCTACAAGAGATGCAAGGTTAACTTTGTGTGAGAAACAACCAATTAACAGATTGTATTTTCTACTAACATTAACCAACAATAATGTACATCAAAATCTCTAAATACGTGTTGATTTTCCGTAATAAACGATCTGTTGCCTGGCCCTTGTCTTCTATTGTTACAATACTACGGGCTTGCGTTGGTCCACTGATAAGATAACTCTGAAGTGCGTACCGTTCCGTCTGGATTTTCACTGGTACTCTGGACTGAAATTTGTCCATAATCGTGGCATCATCATTATGAATGTTCTGATTTTGATTATAATCTCAATAATTCCTCTATTCTGTTCTTGTGTTTTGAATAAAGGAATCAGCTTTATCTGCAGATATCTTATACAACTTTCAGTATCTGCTATGACTTTCTGTTAATTTCACAACTGCTCTAAAGCATTTATTTCCTAAGCACGTAATCATTCCTATGTGATAGATGGATCCACGTCCAACCAATCACTTCATATTCGAGTCTCACTCAATGTCCTGGCGTCAGATATCTCTCCAAATTGTTGTCTACATACTTTCAGTCTATCGATATTTACTGATGCAGACATGTTGGTTGCGCAATACGTTTGTAGATTTTTATTAAAAGCTTGTTCAACTTCATTGTTGAATATCCTTTTTGACAATGTGAAATTTATTAACGTGCGAAGGAATTTTTTGATAAACTGAAAGCTTACAGCTAGTTGGTGGAAATGTATTTTGTGACAAGCGAGTGAGAATTTCGTGAACCATATAAAAACATTGACTTTCTTGACAATATCACTAAAAGTCCTATTACTGGAGTGATGAATGCCTTTCTTTCTTTCTTTCCCGATTCGCTCTTGGATGCCTGTTTGTGCTATATAGAACAAAATTCATCCGTTAAATCTGCGTCTCCAAGAATCTTTCTATTTGTCTAACGTATAACCCTCTTCTTACTCTTCAAGGCCTCTTGTATCATCCAATCCACCACAGCGAAAAATATCGTCATTGTCTTTATTTCAAGCGCTTCCTGGAGGTTTCTGCTGTGAACTGCTTCGTATATGGACTCATCATATAGTTTTTAAAAGGTAATTATGAATTTTTGTCAAGTGGTACTTCGCAGTGTTGAAATAGTTGTCAAATATTTTCTCAGCTAAGGCTGTTAAAGGCTTTTTCAAAATCAATCAAATTCGGATGAATAGCTGACTGATATTCTGCGCTCTGTTTGATCATGATGCACATTGACTTGTAGAAAGTTTCTAAGTTCTGCTGAGAGCCCCCATGTATCTAGACTGTAGCTTAGTTTGTGTGTGTATGCTAATCACACAGCCCTTTAACACCGTATTCTGTTCATAACTGATGCAATCCCAGTTGCCTACAAATTCAGAGTTTCATAAGAAGTCATCGATTTCAGTTTTTTCATACACCTCTCATTCTGTTTATTCGGATTCATATTGGATATCATAGTAAGGCACTTCGGAAAGCCGTGTGATATGTATTTACCAGTTATTTCAATTGTATGTGTTGCAGCCGTTATTTTTTGACGCTATCGAACGGAGAGCTGGCCATTTTACTCAGGTATAAGGATCGATTACGATTGTAAGCTTAGGAGAATCAAATATTTCAACAGAATGACAAAAGCCCATTGGAGGTGATACCTCAATGTCTACACTACAAGATGATACAAGAAAGGGGCCAACCAGCTAATACAAGTGTAGTCAGAGAAACCAACGTCATGAAATGGAGCATACACTGGTCAGACATAAGATATATGGTGAAATATGTGCTGAGATATCTGCATTATGATGAAAATAGGCGGTGCATTCGAATCTGGTTACGGTGATGACTGATTTGGGTCAGTGGATATAATGAACTATTTTCCGATGGTATCTAGTGGTAATCAGTGCTCACGGCTGATGACAACATAAAATGACAGCTAGATGCCGTCACTTAGTAATAATTTGACATATGGTTACAGGCCACAGTGCACAAAAGAAAACAATGACAGATTAAAATTCTTGTTTTGAAAGGGAAGAGTGTACATCCTGCAAGAAATAGTTAGTTATTACAATGATTAGAACATTAAAATCTCATCCACAAATAAATGACATGACAAACAGTGCAGCAGAGAAGTTTGCCCCGAAGCCATGCGTTTCAGTTGGATAGCAAACAATCAGAAGTAATTGTGATACTATTTATATACCTATACTTTTTACTGACTTCAGTGTTTTCATCATGTTTGCAGAAACTTTCCGTGTTCACAGAACATGCAGCTGGCGGAATATGGAAGTGCTTGGTATTTATAAACCTACTTATGTCACACCAAATGACTTGTGCATAAGGAAGCTGTATATAATTGTAATTAACACTCTTTTCACATCAGTATAAAAAACTTGGATCGTGCTCCTTTTGAAGAGTGTTGTATGTCCCCAAACTGATTTTATTGTAGTCCTAGTCAATCTGGGTTTCCAAATCTTGAAATAAAGTAGACCTGAAGACCTGGTGAACAAATGAGTGAATCAATAGTCGACTGATATGAAGAGTATGGCTTCTAAACGGCATTCAATGCTTAGCCATATCACTTGACGGTAAAGATTGTTGTGGAGCGTTCTCGCACCACGGGTGGGTAACTGAGTGAGTTAAGGCAGTGAGGTCATTTGCATGCAAGCCATATGATGGTAAGTGAGGAAAGTGCAAAGCCTTTGAGCAAGTATGCTTAGTCTCTTAGCACACTCTAACCATACGAATATTCGGATTTTTCCGATTATTATGTCATCAATTCATTACTGGCAACCAAAAAATTACTGAGAAGAGTATGCTTGTCATGGTTCACCTAGGGGCGATTCTCGACCACGTCTAAGTCAAGTCAATCTTCCATATCCTAATAACCTACTTTGGAAAATGATCAGAACATTCACTGATTCCGCGAATTTAATCATTCAACACCAGCGGTTATTCATGCAATCATTACACTCATTGGGATTACATCTCAATTTCCAAGCTTTTCAAAAACGTAAAAACCAATGAATCATACTACTTATAAAATTTAAGCGACCACTGGTAAAATAAAGTATAATTGTATATTGGGAAGAGAGTGCCCTTAAACCATTCAGGTCATCAATAAATTGTTGGTGGAGATATATAGACGACACACTAGTAATAGTGAAAAAAACGATATTGAGAAACACTTCTCACAAATAAACAGCCATGTCGACTCAATAAAATTCACTATGAAAGGAGAGAATGAAATTGGGGAACTACCTATGTTAGACTGCAAAATACAAAGAATAACAGATGGTAGCATTAAAACGACGCTATATGGAAAAACCGCACACTCTGGAAGATTCCTTGATTATTACTCAGCTCATCCACTCACGGTAGAACGGGGATTAATACAAGGTCTTGCAGATAGAATACGTAGACTCACAACAACGCCAGAGGACTAATGTAAAGAAATAAATGTCCAATTCAAAATGCTACTCGAAAATAACTACCCGAAAGAATTTATAAAAGATAATATAAGAAAGAGAAAAAAGAGGGTAAAACCGGAGAATAACAAGATGAAAGATTGCAAAAAAGTCACGAAACCATATAAAAATGGTACATCAGTGGGAATTCAAAGAAACCTCAAAAATATCGGCATTCACACAACGTTTAAACCCAGAAATCTATTCAAAAATAATTAAATCAACTGAAAGATCCTATAAAAATGATGGATAAAAACAACTTGATTTACAAAATATCTTGTGCTGACTGTCCGACTAAATATTGTGGGCAAACGTTCATATCACTCAAAATAAGAGTAAATGAACATAAACGCCTAACCAAAGGTCAACCAACAGGAACACAAGGCTACAAGAATCTTGAAAAAAATTCATCGATAGCTGCACATGCATGGGACAAAAGCCACAATATCGATTGGAACAATGTGTATATTCTAAAAACTAACATGAACAAATGGAGAGAAAGACTTATAACAGAATCGATATTCATTAAAGTCACACCGGATACATGTAACAAGGGTGACTCAGTACAACTATCAACAACTTGGAATATAATTCTGGATACAAAAACATGAATGAACGTGGAATACAACTCAAATACAAAAAAAAATGAATGAGCAAAAATAATGAACTATATATATGAGTACAAATCATAAATGTGTGAACAAGACAATTCCAACAGTGGTGTGAACACGGGCAGTAATTTTGCTCGAAATATTACCAATAACAAAACCTATCATTGTGTGTAAACTATTGAAATATAATTATACTTTATTTGATCTAATGCACAATGCTCAAACTTTTTACTGATATTAATGACCACTGGTAACAGTAGTATAATTTATATGGATTACAATTTATTTATTTTTATTTATTTTGGTTACAGCTTGATGCCACACCGTATTTTCAGTACAAGTGTGGAATTTTCAGCATGGATATCGGTAGCCCAAATTTTGCAGGCCGACCATAGATATCGGGTGTGTGTCGGCAGGAGATCGAACCTCGGACCATGTGCATGGTCGGCAAGAGTCCTAACCACTGTGCCACCGACGCACAATTCATTTTGAACCGATGTTTCATTCAGTTGAGGAGTTTTTTATTTGACTTTTCATCGTTTTTCTTAAATTGTAAATACTATACTCATATTTCTGTCAAAATCTTCATCATAGTTCCTCATTTTCAAATGAATAAATCAGTCGAGTAATATTCATTTCAAATGACATCGAAATAACAAATGAATAAGAAAATATATGACATATAGATTTTCGAAGAATCTTAATATTATATCCAGTAATACATTTCTATTGGATTGAGGAACTCACAGTATTAAGGTGCTTGCGTAAAATGACAGATGATTTTTTCGCGTTTGACGAACTGCGTATTCACAAGCCTACTTCAGACTTTCTAACTGTCAACAACTATTTTCACCCTATAATATTTTGAGATGGCGAGATTTAATAAATGACAAAGAAATCTGACAAGAGTTTTTCGGGAAGCAAGAATACACATCACTACCAAAAAATCTGCAGAAATAAATGAAGTTGGATAGGACTTTGTTTTAGGGGACTTTGAAGTGACATCAGATGCCAAGACTTTAAGTGAAATCAGAATCTGAAGTAATGCGTTGGACATTAGTCCGACATTGACATGGAGTAAATCATTTTGAGCATGGATGAACGGTAATGTGCAGTATTTCAGTAGGCCTGAAATGCCACAGTTTGTGGAATACAGTTGAGACGTGCTGCTAGATGCTTATGTTCCACTCTTAACCCAATGGACTTATCACAGTTCATTAGTAATATTATATAGAAGTATGTGTTTGAATAAAGCAAGAACAACAATTTGTACAGAATAAGACGGTACCAACATGCATTTCTTCGGCTTTTCATCAGCTGCTTACAGCTTAAAGAAATTATTGAGTTTATATATAGAACAACTTTTAACGTACTAACAAAATGCTACATAATCCAAAACTTAATAAACAGTGATTGGTAGTTATATTTATGTAGCTTTTAGTGAGTGCATGTCTTTGGTCTTTCTTCAATGTGGTTACGTAATCTTATTTCCGTGATTTGAGCTGAACTCACCCAGTGGTTACTCACTTTTTTATTTCCTCATTATCTTATTCACCTCTAATCTTCATTAGATAACGTTTTTTTCCAATGTATCGAAGCTCTTATTTTTGTTTAAACTTAAACCTTCTGTGCATAAGCAAAATGAGTATAATTTCCGAGCACTGTTCATTATGTTTGGGGTTTGCTGTCAGCTGAATTTATGTAACATTTTGCAAATATTTTGAAACTGTCCTGTGCATAAAAGTTAATAGTATCGTTAGACTGTAAGCGGATGATAAGAAGCTAACGAAATAAATTATGGTACCATCTTATTTTGCAGAAACCATTGTTCTTGATTCATTTAAATTTAGAAATGAGAATCAATGTATGAATTTTCTATAGTTGTTTAAGATTGTATGAATTGTGAGACTGATATATACTACTGAAATAGGAGTGCTTTTGCTTATAAAAGAATTATCTTTTCATAGAAAATATGTTACTTGATATTTGGCGCATTTTATTTGCCAAATTATAATCTAACAAATCATAAATATCGTTCAAGGATCAGTAGATACTGTAAAAGAGGTGAGTAATGAAGAAAGTAAGTCTAAAATGTAGGCAATGTATACTCAGTGACAGTTCTGACAAATCTACAAGTCAAAAGGATGATGAACATACGACTTCCAGGGAAGTGAATTGGGTAAATGTTATGTCATAAGAAGAAATATTTAACTAAAAACACAAACTTTAGTAAAAATTATAATTAAATAGATCAATCTGATGCTTACTAGTGACTAGCTGCATTCAGGAAGTTACCTGGAGATCTATTGAGAAGATATGGCCGGAAGGGTCCACCAAATCAGGCAAGAGAACGGTAACTCATTAATAATACTGGCTGGTGATTGCACTAAATATCTTTATCGTGAATTGGCAGAAGTTGAAATTCATAGGTCACTGGATCAGATCCAGGTTCACTTTGTAATCAAATGGGTGTGGGTTCGTACTGATGAAGAAACCCAGGTTAGGAAGGAATGGCAGTTCAATACTCCCTGATTTTCCTCCCTGGTTCCTTAACCGATGTTAGCTCAAAAATCAAATCCCTACAAACCAGCACTTGTACACTTAGATAGGTAATGAACAGTTGAACTCCGTAGTGATAGAGGTTGAAGAGGAAAAGCTTTGTTAAGTAGTCTTATGCACTTAACATAAAAAAGACGAATTCGGATTTTCAACACGAATAGGAAGTCAGTCAGCTGTTCAATATGGGTCTGAAACTCAGAGCATCACGAAAAGAGTTTCCAGCAGGCAGCTACATAAATTTATCGACAGCTGCCTTTACTGGCTCTATATTGAAGATCAAGTGGCTGGTGAAAATAATTAGCAACAAGGAACTCTGCAGTGGGACAAACCAACCAAGAATCGATTGCTCAACAAATATGTAGGAAAAGATGGAGATGGATCAAATATACATTGAGGAAACCGTCGAATGGCATCGCGTGCAGTGCTGGCCATCGCTTGAGTGGAACCCAAGCGCGAGGAGACGAATGGGTCGTCAGTGCGAGGGTGACATGGAGGAGATCGTTTGAGAATGAGGAGATGAGAGATTATGGGCAATCGTGGACCAAGCTGAAGAGGACAGAAGAGAATAGAACAAATTGGAGATGCGTTGTTGAAGCCCTGTGTTCCACTTGGAATCCAAGAGAATAAAAATATTATAGACAGTATTTACATGATGTACCGAATTTTCAGCAGAATTTTTTAGATAAAAGTTTCTCCTTATCCAGGATCTTCAAGAAAAATAGCAATTGACAGTAGATTGATTGACAATGCTGTCTGACCTGAAGGGGAAATCAATCGCTTATCATATTCCACATTTGTATCCTTCTAGAAATGCCCAACATTTGGTTGATAGTCAATTAGAAAAGGTGTAGAAGCACATTCTGAGACCCATGGACATAATGATAACTGAATTGATTGATGGACAAAGGTAGTTAGTTTTTATATCTTAGGTGGTGATACTTTGTACTGAAAATCTAGTGAATCGTGATCTCATATACTGGGATGCGTCCTCAAAACATGAGTTCGCTTCCTCTCTTGTTTGGTACACTATTCTGAATCACCTGGTTGTAGGCAGATGTTTAAAACACTCGCAAAAGTAGAAAACAACACTAGGGTCCATATTCTAATTAATCAAAACAAACTGAACTAAAATGAAATTATATGATGATGGAAGTTTTTAGGCAGTTGAAGCTTTAAGTAGGCTGCCGTTCATTCTTTTACGTTCTTAATCTTCAGCTTTGAAATTTCGGTTGTGATAGTGTTACCTATTTTGCGCGATGGGGTTACTAGCTCACGCACAACCTTCACTATTTACCAGACTTCCTTCCTGCTAGCTGAGCCAGATTTTGTATTACGTCAGAAGGCAATCGAACCCGGACCACATGCTTGTGGTGTGGCTTGTACTCCTGACGAGATTTGCCAGTAGTATATATATACATAAAGAGGTGTTCATCGGCAAAAAACATCAAATGACAGCAAGATACATTTGATGTCAAAGAAAGTGAATGATACAGCGGTGCAGAAATACATGTAGGATGTGAAAGGAACACAAAAAGAAAAGCACAATATGAAGGGGAGAAGTACCACAACACTGGAGATCTGTGCAAATGGTGCGCTGAAGATTTAGTGTATCTAATTTACCTATATAGAGATACCTGATTGCTAAAAAATATTCCTTTATCGAGTCTTTCATCTTATACCGTTACACTGGTTGGTGTGCATTCTCCTGCTGAGCTGCCAACACAAACATAATTGCTACGGAGAAGAAAAAGTTAGTCTATTCAGTTGGTGGTGTTTCGTGTTCAAGGCTTCAAATCTAATTTATCAGGAAGCAAAGACCATCATGGTTTTCTTTCATACCACACGCACGCACACATAGAGAGAGATTGTAGGGCTTTGTACTTTACACTGACAGGTAAACTTTCATCAAGGTTGAACTATATCAGGTTAGTGTGTTTATGTTGTGTGTTTTTTTCCGAGTGAATACTTTTCTACACTTTAGCACCAGTAGTATGTAGTTAATAGGTATAGGTGTATTTGTAACTTTTTCTGCATACAAAGAAGCAGTACATTTGCCATTTTATGCCTTTCATCATGCTTTATTTTGACGTATCATGCAAATGAAAAAACAACATGAATGGAAAAGAAAAAACAATATACAAATAACCACATGGTCTTGTTAGAATGTTATTTGCATATATACATTGTGTTTTTAGGTGGTAATCGCTTTTTTATCTAAACGCATGAAAAGTGGTTGAAGGAAGGAGGAAAAAAAAGTAAATGACATCTTGACTGAACCATATAGACAAATTCGTTTAATTATATATAAATAGAGGGAATAGACATTTACTAAAATAGTCTGTTGTCTAAGCAATACAGAGAATCTCTAAGAGAACTTAGAAGTAATGAGTGCTAGACTGTTAGCAAGCTGGATAATAAAGGTAATGGTATAGTTTTATTGGATTAAAGTGATTAGGTTAAGAAAATGGAAGGTATTTTGAATGATCACACCAAATTCCAATCTCATGGTAGTTCCAAAGACCTCAGTGTAAAAGTGGAGAAACTAATGACAGATTCTCATAAAAAACCGATTCGAAAAGGATTATTATCATTGGCCATATACAAATCTATGAAACCAACGGGTACTAATACTCCATGTTCTTTATTATCTACTTAAAGTGTACAAGTCGCGTCTTCTTCTTCGCCTCGTTTTGTGGTATGTATGACTCGCTATTTCATGGAACAGCAAAGTGGTTAGTGAAGATTCTGGGACGTATGCACAAAGAAATTGTGCGGCATAGAATTAGTGATGCCTTCGACTTTATTTCTAAAATATCCGAGACTGATGTGAGCGATAAACGTATTTTATGCATTATTGTATCATCACTATTAACGAATGTACCACTTATGGAAACGGTAGATTAGATTTGTCAAGAAATCACGGATAGACAATTAGACTTAGGAATTCCCTTGCATAGCCTCAAGGAATTACTCCTTAAATGCACGATGAATGTGAACTTTGTCTCCAATAATTCATACTACCAAAAAGTAGATGGAATAGCTATGGGTTCACCATTATGTCCTATATTAGCTGACGTCTTCCTCGCAAGACTTGAAAAAGGGAAATTAAAAGACGTCACCAAGGAGTTGGACATAAATTACCGTTAAGTCGATGATACATTTATCTTAGTTCATGGGGATGAAAACAAAAGAACTGTTGGTGAAATCCAACAACATCCACTTTCTGCTTACTTCTGCTCGTGAAGAAGAATAGGTTATTAACTTACGTTTTCTGGAATTCTTGATAAATAGGCAAGAAGATGAGTCACTTGGAAGAAACTTGTATAGAAAAAGCACATTCACAGGGCAGTACACACACTTCCATTCAATATAAAAGAAAGATTTTTGCGTCTTACGACCAGACAAGAAAGATATGCACGAATCGCTGAGCCGATCAGTTTAAACCATGTAATTTATAGCTAGCTAACTGAGCAAACTCGTGACACCATAAGTGGTTGATGTGAGTGGTATAAGACTACTCATCCCAGTCAATCAGTAGTATATAGTTTTATGCATTGAAGGCACTATCAGTTTTGAGTCCAATAGTTTTACGAAAAAAGGGAAATGTCTATTAGCATACAGAACATAAGTGAAGAATCCAATGACCGCCTAATTGCGATGGAGAAGATTTTTAGCTCAGGTTTATGATTTTGATGTAGTTGTGTTCTCTGAGCTGGATGGTTTATTTGTGATGATTCTATTGCTTTACTAGGCAACATCTTCAGTGCACCCTTTAAATTGAAGTATCCCAAACAATTATATCCGTCATGAAGAGCACCTCAAACAAACTACAGACCTTCATCAACAGCTGTCCTCGCTCAATACTCAAGATCAGATGGTCAGAAAAGATCAGCAACAGGGAGGGATCTCTGGGAACTAACCAACCAGGAATTGATTCTGCAACAAATAAGCAGGAAAAAATGGAGGTGGATTGGCCATACTCTGAGGAAACCATCAAGTGATACCACACGCAAGGCCATCGCTTGAGTGGAACTTGAATTGGAAGTAGTGTTGCTTAATCAAACGAAACAGGGAGTAAAGATATTCAGTTACCAGGGCAAGGAAAGTCTGATAACCACTTCTTTCTGTACGCATAGATCGGGTTTAAGAGGCTTGACGGAGAAATCTTCGGCAGACTGGATGGGAATTGAACTGTTTTGCCTACTGATAATTTCGAACGACATTTTGACTTCCACCTTATGACCCGTATCAAGGAGATGCCTAGCAATGATATTGTTGAAAATATTTGTTCCCTCGAGACATAAACTTTTCGGTACGCGTTCATAAAATTGAAGGTATGACATTCTCCCTGTTTTCTCAGTGTAACGGCAGATACATTTAAATTTGTATACACAGTTTGAGTTAACATGAGAAGGGTATCTATCGACTTATGATTGCTTCAAAGAGCATGTTGTCCTACAGACAGGAACCAGCTTAGCTGCATGATAGGTTCTTGCTAGTGACGTAATCGGTTGATGAGAAGCCACCGAAATAAATGATAGTGACATCTTATTGTGCACAAAATGTTGTTCTTGCTTTATTCAAATTAATGTTTAAATACCATCGAATCAATAATATCGACAGATTACAGTTCAGTGGCATCTGTAAGCGTGGTAATATGCATCACCATAACACTATACTGAATATCAGACACATTAAGACAAATAACATTACAGAATTCATGAGTTTATAGGCTCGACAGAACGCCAGGACAGGAATATCCGTTGGACCTGTGTCTTCTGGACACACAGAGCACTGGTTATTTTAGGCTAACTGCAATTGCCTCTGCTGTTTGGAGTATTCTTTGTTCAGTTATCAGTCTTTTCAAAAATTTCTAATGGAGATATTTTGAATAAGTTAAAATTCAATCAGCTTACACACATAAAGAATGAACATTATTTTGACAACTTGAAAGCATACAAAAACATAAACCGTTTAAAAGTGGAACAACACAATTTACTCTTGTGACCAGTTTTCCTCTTTCCGTTTGATTGATGTGCATCAGATAAATTTTTATATCACACATAATGCTAGAAATAATAAGTAACGTGTCTTACAAATTGAAGCAACTAATTGCTTGATAATCTAATCACAGTTGGTAGGGACTGCAAATTCGGAAAAGGTAATCAGCTAATGGTTTCTAAATGCTGTTAAAAGCATTCCATAAATTCTACTGCTGATCAACACTAATAATAATTAATGTTTGTGAAGATTTTCTACATTATGAAGTCGATCAATTAATTATAATTATATATTTTAGTTGCTGTTTGTATACAGTGGTAGTTATTTTGATTTTAGTGACATTTTTCGCAACGTACTGTCCATAAACACATCAAAAGTTGGAACTGTTTCATTTCACATTAATAACTAGTAATCTGTAAGAAGCAACCTCCTTTACCTGCCTGAGAAGCATCGTTTCAACTGCAGGCAGACGGAACTGATGAGAATATCAAAGCGACGAGGATTGGGAAAGCCAGGCAAGCTTCTATTACTCTCATGTCTATGTGGAGATCAACAACTCTCAGCATGAAAATTAAAATTAGATCCGGATTTTCAACCCGAGTGTGAAGTCAGTGTCAGTATCTGGATCACAGACTTGGCGCGTCACGAAGGCACTTTGGAAAAACTACACACCTTCATTGACAGCTGTCTTCGCTCAGTACTTCTCTCAAGATCAGATGAGCGGCCAGAAAACATCAGCAAAAGAGATCTCTGGTCGCAAACAAACGAATCAGCTCAGCAGGAACCGATTGTGCAACAAATATGCAGGAAGAAACGGAAGTGGACTGGCCATACTCTGAGAAAACAAACCATCAAGTGACACCACAAGACAAGCTCTTGAGTGAAACCCGAACAGGAGACCGCGAGTTGGTCGTCAGTGAGAGGGTGACATGGAGGAGGTGATGTGAAGAGGAGATGAAAGCATGTGGACAGACGTGGAACCAGCTGCAAACGCGGGCAGAGAACCGAACAAAATAAAGACGTTTGGCCGAGGGTCCGTGTTACTCAAGGAACTAAAGGAAACAATAATAATATATCTGGTGCTCGGGAACACCTACTGGTGTGGCTAAATAAAGGTGTTGTTGAAGCCATCAATACTTCTACATTACATCACCTCATCTAAACAGGTCATGAAGCTGTTACTGAAGAGTTTTTCTCTTTCATCTATCGGGTATTGAATAAATTACCTAAGGTCTGTATAATAATAATAAGTTGCTTTATTCCAGTAACAGTACTAGTGGTACAGTGTGGAATTTTCAGCACATATGTACAATATTTGCATCTAATTTTATCCAACGTTTAAAAGGAGTATTTCAAAAATAAATAAATATAAAGACAACAACAGCAAAACAACAAAACAATAAACACAAAAATAATAAAAAAGTGCGAAAAAATCCCAGGAAGTAGAAAGAAAAATAAACAACAAAATAATATCTCAGTATTGGGTAGTGGAAGCTATGATATGATAATGCAGGGTGACAGTAAAGCTATAGTCATACTAGAAGTTATGAAATGATATGTAAGAATGTTTATCGCCAAGATGATCAGTTAATTTGATTGAAACAACTCTAAACAATGATAAAATAACATTTCAGGATTGTTGTTTTGTTTTTTATTGTCAGGTGTAATGCAGTGTTTGTAGTGGTAGTGTGAGTAATCCTGAATAATACGAAATTTTTAAGGTGGTGACAATGGCGTTCACAACCAGTGATTGTCAGTTAATATTGCCGAAAAGTACAGAAAATAAGAAAAAACAACCAGAAAACTAATAATTACATGATGGTTAATGACAGGACAATTTTGTAATACTCATAGTGCTAATATAGTCAGAACCAGTAGACACACAAAAGAAGGAATATAGTAAAGTACAAAAAGTAAGCAATGTTAATAATTTAGGTAACTAAGTGTGTTTAAGAAGGAGTTCACTACAGAAAACAAAATAAGAGAGAAATTAAAGAGCCTAAAATTATGTTATTAACAACAAAGTAAGTCATAGATTTCGCGCTTAACATTGTCTCTGTCGCTTAGATCACGGGCCACGTATGTTATCGTTGAGTTCCTGTACTTGGTTGTACGAGCATAGATTATTTTATACTGATTTCTGGTTCTACTTGATGAGATACAAGGCGAGAGTTGGGAATAGAGGAGGTTTGGGGGTCGGAGAGTATAGTTTTAGACCATTTTTCGCATGTATTCAGATGCCTTTTAACTAATGTAATGACGAGCTGACTGAGTTTTACACCACTAGTCCTACTTACTTCCTTCAACATCTTTCTCAGGATGGTATAGTCCTTTTCCAGTAGCCCGGGAAAGACTAACGGGGGGCAGTTAAGTAGAAAAGGTAGGATACAAGAGTTGACAAATTGTGAAAGTAGAGGTTGGGTGATTCCAGATTGTCTAAGTTTCTTAATGTAGTAGGTTAGACAGAACGCTTTCTTAGAAATCGTTAGGATATGAGATGTCCAAGTAAGGTCGGAAGATAGAACTAGACCGAGGTATTTTACATTATACTTAGTTTCAGTTTTAGTCCCCTTAATGCAGCAGGCTTCATGAGTACTTATTAGTGTTTGTAGATCTCGTTTATGCCTAAGGGAGAAGTCAATAGTCTGGCATTTCGAGGGATTCAGCATGAGACCATTTATATATATATGTATATATATACATATATATATCCAGTATATACATATATATATATATGTATATAAATGGTCTCATGCTGAATCCCTCGAAATGCCAGACTATTGACTTATCCCTTAGGCATAAACGAGATCTACAAACACTAATAAGTACTTTGAAATGTTAATACTAGTAATTCAGTGTAATTTAAAACACCATTAATGTTGTTTACAAGAATACTGCTTTAATGGACAGATTTATCAAAAAGAATATTCTTTGTTCATTGATCAGTCTTCTACATTTTAAATTTATTGCATAGGACCAAAATGTTCCGTCTCTTCTGAAATGCCGGCTCCTAGGACGGACGCTTTAACGATATCTGAAGTTTAACTCGATGCCATGTCGGTTGAAGGTGACTAACAGTAGAACTTAGCAGTTGTTAGCTAGATGTGTCACTAGGAACTTCACTACTCACTTCAGATGCTGACGAGTCCCGAATAGGATGAAATGTGCATGCCTTTGATTCCACTGTTAGTTAGCATTAATCAGATGACTTTTGTCATGTTTTTATATCTGCAATCAGGTTCCCAGGTTGTTGAAATATGTGATAAGACACTTTTATTGCATGTGTTAGGGGTGGTATTTAAGAACAATTATTCCATCATCGGTCTTTATTTCTAATCTGTTCATATTCGATTTCAAAACACAAATATTATGCTAATCCAATGCATATACAGATGTAGATGAACCCTTTTCTGATCCTGTAGATTGATCTGTAGTTAAATGTTTATGATTGTTCACTATTAGTTTGAGTTATCAAGACGTTTGACGCCAGGAGTTAAAAGGACATTAAGTACAAATTTCTTGTACCCAGTGTCCCGTTTGTATGACCACGGATAGTTATTTTAATCGAAATATCAATAAAATTTAAAAAAAATAGCTGTGTGTGAAAAACCACTGAAGTATAATTATAATTAATATTTATAATTATTCATTGATTTGTAAAAGCAGTTAGAATTATGATGAAACAATATCCTGAAATACTAGTCAAGGCAAATGGAAAATCTATGTTTGCATTCATAAGTGGAAAGGAGTTTTCACAGAAATTTGACATACTATTAAGTAATCTCGCTTCCCATAAAAGTCTGACGGACAAGGTAAATAAATTGCTGTATAAATCCCTGAATTAAGGCATACATTGACCTCAATCCTATATGTGATCACATCTATACACTGACTCGTATATCTGAGCTGAGTCATTTAAGCAACACTATTCCTGCATAGAGGAGTAAGACAAGGCTGTCTATTATCACCGATGATATTCTTAACTGTGGTGGACTGGATTAAGTGTCAAGATATGGATTTCGCAGATGATATATATCTAATGTCTCAAACTCCAAGACTTGCAGGTGAAAACCAACAAACTGGTACAAGAGGCGGCCAACGAAGACAGGACTCCAGGTGAACTTAGAGAAGACGGAGGTACTGAAGATAGCCAACCACCAACAAAAGCACCAACCACCATCAACGGAAGAAAAAGGCTGACAGAGGTCACTCTCCTCCTTCACTTTTCTAGGAAGCATTGTTTCAACCACAGACGGAACGGATGAAGATGTCAAAGCCAGTCAGAATCGGAAAGTCGACAGTGTTATGTATGTGAATATGAGGACCTTGTAGACTACGAGCGAATCTAACTAATGCGCTGGCTAATCTGTTTTAATCGCACGCCAACAACAACAACAATAATACCGCCGGGCACGCAAGACAAATAAAAGAGAAGACTGGACGTTGATATGAGAGCTTTTACTGTCTCAAACAACAGTCGAAAATGTTAAACAACAACTCCGTATTTATACAATTAGAAAAATCAATGTCACATTTTAAAAATATTAACAACCTTGGGAATTCAGTAATTTAAATCAATAATCACGCAGATGCGTGAAATCAATGATTATGCTAGTGTGTGAAATAAATAATGAATATTAATGATTCACCTGCGTATATATTACCTCCCCCTTTTAAAAGGAATCTTGCAAACAGTTTAGTATCTTTTTTCCTTGGGGTCGATTTGGAAATGAACTGTTTGTGTTCGTTTGCGCTGGGATCGTCGGCTGGGTAGCATCTCTTGTTTTGCTTCTGATTTGACTGGTGGTATTTTGAAGGTTTCCAGTAGTAATTCCAGTTGCAATTTAGGTTCTTGGGATGTAGTATATCGACGTCGTATCTGATTTTTATGTCTAATCCACCATTCATCCCCAACTTTAACCTTGTACATTAGAGTTCCATGTCGACGTTCTATCAAGCCTTCGGCCCATTTTCTGTTCCTCGGTCGATAATCGCGCACATAGACAGCATCACCCTTGCGGTAATACGTCACACTATTTCTTCGTTGATGTGACGAAGATGGTAACATAGAGTGGTGATGAGTTCGTAGCATTCGACCCATTAGAAGTTCTGCAGGGCTTTTCTTCTGTTCTGCCAGTGGTGTAGTTCGGTATACAAAAAGAAAGTTTTGTATTGCTTCCGGTTTCGCCCCTCCCCCTGCTTTCAACAACGCTCGTTTGAAGGTGTCGACAAATCTTTCTGCCTGACCGTTGGATTGAGGGTGATAAGGTGGCGTCCGCACGTGTTGTATACCGTTTCTCTTGCAAAATTCCTGAAACACTTGTGAGGTGAACTGACTGCCATTGTCAGATACGATGATTTCTGGTATACCGTGACATGCGAAGATCTTTTCCAGGACTGATACTGTTCTGCTGCTAGAAGGTGGTGTCACTTGTACTACCTCCGGCCATTTTGAGTAAGAGTCCACGAGAACCAAGTAGTATATACCTTCTATCGGCCCAGCAAAATCCACATGTAGGCGGGACCATGGTTTTGACGTGGGCCATGCTCTCGGTGGCGGATCTTTGGCTGCCATGACAGACATCACCTTCAGTTTTTGAGCAGAGCCCGTCTTACGGGAGCTAACAGTTGCTACTTTGTTGCTACCAGACATCGAAGCACTTTTGGCGCAGCCATACTCACTGTGACGATTCGAAGTTGGTTTTTCATTAATCACGTCATTCTTTCTAATGGGCTTAGGTTTAATATATCTGTCTCTGATTTCTGGCTTTCTTGTTGAGGGTTCAATACTTTCTATCTTATGGCATACACTGCTTAACGGAATCTCTGACAGGTGCAGCTTCTCAAACCAGTCTAAACCCAAGAGGTCAAGGTTTGAATTATTGATGTAGCATGTGCCGACGAAATGACTATCGCGAAAACTAACGCTGCATTTAATTTCTCCATTCAATCGAAGTCTTCCACCACATGCACTAATTGCTATTTGATTTGTCTTCTCTATGGTAGGGCATCCCAACTTCTGCCATAATTTCTTTGATATTATTGTAATGTCAGATGCTGTGTCGATTTGTAGGCGTGCCGGCCGTGTATTAATCGTCAGATTGATATATTTGCGAGGTGCTGGCGTACTAATATGATATGTGGCAGTAACACCCAAAGACTTAGGCTTGTTGCGCCGTCTGAGTCGATTACGAGATCTGGGTCGGTTGTTGCGTTTGCAGTAGCCATCTTTGTGACCAACAGTATGGCATCGACGGCATTTATGCTGTTTGAATGGGCACAAGTTTGCAAAATGCCAGGAGCCACAGTGCCAGCAGGCTGATGGTGGTTTATGCTGAGGATGAAGCGGTGCGGTTGATGTCGACGGTACTGGATGCACCGCATGCACTTCTGCTGCATTTTGGCTGCCAGACTGCACCAAGGCGGTATCGTTATGAGTGTTGATTAAACGCTGATATTCTTCACCGACGTCTTTCAAAGTCATTCGTGGATCTTGTTCCAGACGATTTAATAGACGTGTGCGTATATCAGCAAATTTGGGAGACTGCAAACCACAAATGAAAATCAGTACCTTGAACTGGTCTTCTGAGAGCGATTTCAATTTAAAACGTTCACACGTGCGATTGACTATACCCAACTGAGTATGGATATCATCATTTTCGTTCAGAGATAGTTTCATGCAATGATATCGAATGTTGAATAAAGATCTCTGATCACCGAACTGATGACGAAGGGTATGGACAGTTTCATCGAATGACCTTTCGCTGGGCTTCTGTGGGAGAATTAAGTTGCAATATTTATCTAGCTCATCTGCTCCCAATTTACGAAGTAGAAGCCGTACTTTCCAGGCATCATCTTTATCCGCAAAGTCTACTCGAAATAGGTCTTCATATCTGCGAAACCAAGTGTCAAAAGTGACGTTCGCATCTGGATCATAAACAAATTCTGAGATGCTGCTACCAATGCTGTCGTTGGCTGTAGATGAATCAGCAGAGCGTGATATTTGTAGACCAGCAAGCATTTCCATCAATTTTAGCTGCTGTTCCATTAGTTTCTCTAAACGCAGTGGGTCCATCTTCAGCAAACCCGTCGCCAAATTTGTTATGTATGTGAATATGAGGACCTTGTAGACTACGAGCGAATCTAACTAATGCGTTGGCTAATCTGTCTTAATCGCACGTCAACAACAACAACAATAATACCGCCGGGCACGCAAGACAAATAAAAGAGAAGACTGGACGTTGATATGAGAGCTTTTACTGTCTCAAACAACAGTCGAAAATGTTAAACAACAACTCCGTATTTATACAATTAGAAAAATCAATGTCACATTTTAAAAATATTAACGACCTTGGGAATTCAGTAATTTAAATCAATAATCACGCAGATGCGTGAAATCAATGATTATGCTAGTGTGTGAAATAAATAATGAATATTAATGCGTATATATTAGACAGTCACCTTCATCAACCGGAAACCAGTGTAAAAATCTGCTGATGCACTACGCCTCAGCATAAAGAAACAAGATTCGCATTTTTTGCAACAATGTTAAGTCAGTACACCTATACGGGTCAGAAACTTGCATTGAGTGTCACGAAAAGGATTTCCAGTAGGTCGCTGACTTCGTTGGATCCATTCTGAAGAAAAAATGGCTGGCAAAAATAAATTAACAACAAGTAACTTTAGGAACAAACCGACCAAGAACTAATCGCTCAACGAATATGTAGGAGAAAATGGAGATGAATCATGCATACACTGAGGAGACCGTCGAATAACACCACGCGTCGGGCCCTCGAGTGGAATCAAAGTGGGAAGCGCTGAGTGGGCCATCCTACGGTAACATGGAGGCGATTTTGAGAGAAGAAGATTCGAGATAATAAGCTACAGTAGATCCAGATGAAGAGGACAGCAGAAAATGGAACAAAATGAAGGTGTCTCGTTGAAGCACCATGTTCCACTCGGAACCCAAGGGAAGAATAATACAAATAATAATTTTCGCTTCATTCTTTTTTCACAAAAATCATCAGTCCGTCCACACGTTCACTTGATTCAGATTGTCTCTTATGGTTTTTCTTTTGGGTGGTAATTTGATATTTCATTCCAGTTATAGCTTAGTTATAAACTAACAGCTGTGCAAAACTCATATAAATTTTGGTCGATACATAACAGTGGCTATTGACGAACGCTTTTGAAACAGTTGATAGAGTTTTGTTTTTGTTTGTTAAAAACTATTTTCCAATGGAGTGACACTTTTTGTGTTAAAGGATCAATTTCAATTAGTTTTAAATACTGAAATACATTTTATTATTCTGGGTGAATGATTAGTTTGGTCGATTAGATTTTCGGATACTTCGGATTGTGATGACTAATGTATTCATAAACTCAGTCGAATACAGGCGCAACCTGTTTTATCCGTTGAGTATTAGGGTGTTTCAATAAATACGCTAAAATATGCCACCGTGATTTCTTGGAAATTCAATAGTTTACGTTTAACTTTTAAGCTTACTATCTCCTTTAATCCATTACATTGCACAGATATCAGTATCAAGCAACATTTTATTATAAAAGTTCAGTAAATATAACGCAGTTCAAGAATATAATGCCACGATAAGATGTAGCCTAGGGAAAAAGAATTTTTTAATGAAAACTTTCGTTTAAAAAGAATGCAAAAAAATATAACCTGTCATTAAACCACAGTATCAAGGAGCTACGATGCTGCAACTAGTGGGAATATGCAATAAAGCCACTAGTCAAATACTATGAAGTAATTCGGTGGATGAAAGCTGGCACTGGAATTCAGATTGAGTTTGTTATGTTTTTTAGATTTGTCAGTTAGATGTACTTGCGATCCCCTGTGATTGGTGGATGATGTTCTCTCTGAGACTAGAACCCATTGTTTCAAACGTCAAAGCGTTATCTGCTAGACCGCTTGAGCCATGAGAACTACCTCTTGGGAAAACGTCATCAGTTATTAGTGGGCGTTTTTATTTAATTTTGGTGTTGAGTGATTGATCCAACCGAAATGTTTGGCCCTTATTGACATATCGGCACCTAGTACGGACGCTTCGACGATTCCCGAAGATTACCATACTGTTAAATAAAATACGGACAGAAACAGAACAAATTGGAGTAGCTGTGAACTGTATTGGTTACAAGTAAGATCGTTATTTTCGAGGTATGATTTTAGCACATACCAATATCGATCCAAAACTAGTACCAGTGTTGGTGAACATTGAAACAGCAATATATGGTTTGTTTTTTCGAACTGGTCTCCATTTGGTGGGAGACAACAATGACAGCCGTTGCCTAATTGTCTGCTAGTTGGCAGAATGCTGGAGGAAAACGTTCAGAAGTATAAGTGTGCTTTATATTAACGTTTATTCTTAGACTTGGCCTTTGTAACCGTGTTGTGCTAATTGATTGTCGGTGCAAAAATGAATGATTCCTATATTTTCAATCCGTTCTTCGATATATTTCCTAATCGATTATATTTCTGAGGTACCGATTAGTCTTCTGAAATCAGCACTAGATTCATGATCTTTTCCTATATTGACATTTGACAACTGTATATTCGCAAGGACTAAACCAAATACTCTTACACCTGGAGGCGAAATCAATAGCCTCCAAAGCTTGTGAATTCATTTAAATCGCTTAGTCTCCTTAGAATTGCAAAACTCTGTTTTATTCTCTCTCTCATATGATTACGCACTTTTCCGCTTTAACCAATCTCCCTTTGCTTCAATGCAACTTTGCTGGTCTCACGTTTCTATGACTTGAAATGAACTCACCCAACTGTTACTAAGTCTATTATTTACTCATAATCTTAATGACCTCTTATCTTTATTATGTAACTCTTTTGCCATTGCATCTAAGCCTTTATTTTTAGTTTGGGCTTGAACTTTCTGGGTATCAGCGATATGAGTGTAATTTCTAAGCACTGTTTATTAGTTTAGGATTTTCCCGTCTATTGACTGGACCGAATTGCTCGGTTTCGAAGGGAAAATTTAAAACTGAATTGAACAATTAATATGACCCATTGTACAAGAGGTGATTCTAGTGACCCAAGTGATCTAGTGGATAACGCTCTGATGTTTGAAACTATGTGCACTGGGTTCGAGCCTCGTGGTAACATCATCACTCACTGCGGAATGCAGGTACACTTAGCTGACGAGTTCTAAATAGGACGAAACACCCGTCCTGGATTCCATTGCTAGTCATCATTTACCAATCAACTGTTTATTAAGTTTATACTCCGCTGCCAACTGACATTTTTCAAGTGTGCTGAAATTGTTCTATGCATAAATCTAATAATTTCTTAGGGCTGTAAGCAGGTGATGAGAAGTTGATGACATAAATGATGTTATCTTTCATAACCCATTTTTCTTGCATCATTCAAATTTATAAAGGAGAATACAGGTATGAAAACTTTGTCCAGTGTTGTTCTTTGTATTGCAGTGAAAACAAGGTTTGTACTGTGTAGTAAATATATGAAGATTTCACAAAAATAACAAAATAAAATGCATGACACTTACTCAGTTGCATAAAACGAAAGTACATACTAATGATCAATCATATACATCCAAATATCCGAGTGACTTCCGAATTCGAATCTAATAAAAAACTCGGTTTCCTGGATATTTCAATGACTAAGAGAGACGACGGAACGGTTAAGCGATCTATATTTCGTAAACAGACATGGTGTGGACAATATCTTCATTCCACAAGTTTTATTTCTATCCAGTATAAACGTTCCCTAGTGAAATGTTTGTTTTCAAGGGCCCACGAAATATGCATGAGCGACACACTCTGTAATGGATGAGCTTCGACACATACATTCAGTTTTATTAGCTGAATGGTTATCCAGAAAACTTTATCAATTGTCACAGTAAGTATAGACCACATCTAGAAAAGACTGATTCTGTACTTTAAAAAACTATCTTTATTAACCTACCATTCAAGGGTGATCAAATTATTCAGTTGGCAAATCAAAGACTTCCCTCAGTCATCAAACGTACATTCTACACGGCATCTCTTTCCCTCACATCTTGAAAATTTTCGATCCATTTACCTATGATTAATGAACGAAATTATGTGGACTCTACTTCACACTGTATCTACAAGTTCATCTATAGTTGTGGTGACACTGACATAGGTAGAACCAATAGGATGTTCCAATGTCATCGAAAAGAACATGTTCCAAAATGGTTACTAAAACATAAAGAAAATCCCATCCCAGTTAGTCTCAATAGAAATTCATCATCATCCACCGGAAAGCACTTATTAATGTCAGGTCACAAAGTTCATATTAATGACAGCTTCACAATTATTTTATCAAATAACTCTAATTCAAGGTTACTGAAGGTGATGGGAGCACTTTGGATTAATCACATACATCCTAAACTATGTGTACAAAAAGCAATAGACTTCAACCTTCGCCTACCATGAACTATTTGACCTATTTAAATATGATTGGTCATCAGTATGTACTTTAGTTTTATGCAGCTGAGTCATGCATTTTATTTTATTATTATTGTTAACCATGTTAGTTGTGCGACTTAGGACTCTGCAATAACTGGCGAGGAATCATACTCCTGCCGACGCCAAGTAAAATCCTGAGTCGCATCATCCTGGAGAGAATAAAGGACGCACGGGATATAGAACTCCGACCAGAACAAGCTGGGTTCAGGAAAGGCAAATCATGTTCTGACCAAATTGCAACTCTACGCATCATCATCGAACAAAGCATGGAACGACAATCAAACCTCTACCTCAACTTTATAGACTTTGAGAAGGCCTTCGACAGCGTTGACTGCGAAGTAATTTGAAAACTACTCGAGTACTACAGCATACCCCAAATATTCATCAACCTTATTCAACAGCTGTACGAGAGCGGCACATGTCAAGTGATCCACAACGGAAAACTCAGCGAGGCTTTTGAAGTAAATACAGGAGTCAGACAAGGGTGCTTATTATCACCAATGATATTCCTAATTGTGGTGGACTGGATTATGCGTCAGACAGTGGGAAACGAGAAGACAGGGATATCCTGGACCGACGTGAAGAACCTAGAAGACCTGGATTTCGCGCGTAGATGATCTATGTTTGATGTCACACAAAATCGAAGACTTACAAGCGAAAACCGACAAACTGGTCGAAGAAGCAGCCAGAGAAGACAGGACTCCAGGTGAACATAGACAAAACGGAGGTTATGAAAATAACCAACCAACAACAACAACAGCAGCAGCAACATCCAGTGCCAATCACCATCAACGGGAGGGATTTGAAAGAGGTTACTTCATTCACTCATCTAGGGAGCATTGTCTCAACTACAGGAGGAACGGACGAGGATATCAAATCGAGAATCGGGAAGGCGAGAAACACATTCATCAACCTGAAACCAATCTGGAAATCTTCGTCACTCAACTCACCATCAACAACAAAATTCGGATTTTCAATACAAACGTCAAGTCAGTTCTTCTATACGGATCAGAAACTTGGCGGGTCACAAAGAGTATTTCCAACAGCCTGTTGCAGACCTTTATCAACAGCTGTCTTCGTTCTATACTGATGATCAGATGGCCGGAAAGAATCACCAACAAGAAACTATAGGAACAAACAAAACAAGAACCAATCGCCCAACAAATATGCAGGAGAAAGTGGAGATGGATTGAACACTCGCTGAGGAGGCCACTGGGTGACATCGCGCGTCAGGCCATAGCTCGAGTGGAACCCGAAAGGGAAGCGGCGAGTGGGACGTCCAAGGGTGACATGGAGGAGATCATGTGAAGAGGAGCTGAAACAGTATGGACTAACATGGATGCAAGTGAAAAGTACAGCAGAAGACAGAAGCAAGTGGAGGCGTGCAGTTGAAGTCCTATGTTCCACTAGGAACCCAAGGGAACAATAATAATAATAATGTTAGTTGTAAAGCAGTTGTAAAAAATAATACGAAATGACGGTATCATCTCTCGAAATTTGTCTTTTAAATACCTTATTCATATTCAGGTAAAGTTAAATTAATAAATTATTGTAGGTTGGTTTGTACGCCAACTGGAATGTACAGATTGGTTCTGGATGATCGCTTTCAATGTAAAGATGGCCAAAAAATTTGAAGAAGAAAAAAGAAGAAGCAGCATATGACTAGAAGTTCATAATAAACATTCATAAACATGATAATAATTATAATAATTTCAATAGCCTATCATATCTCTTGTCACTGTGAATCAACTGGATTCGTTGATCGTAATTTTTTATGTCTACACGTGACCTTGACAAGATACAAAACTGTTACAAAACTGTGTGTAGGCGAGCCGAAATTCACTATTATCAATGTTATCAAACAAATCATGTGTGGATTATTCAAATAAATAAACTCTTGTAAAAATGATTTCTTAGATTTTAAAAGTTTGCCAAAGAAACCAATTCTATTTATTCATGTAGTAATAATAATAATAATTAATATAATGCAAGGATTATCCTATTTTATATTACTGTTTATACTGGCCTTTCATAATCTATTCATTCAAACCTCCAAAATATCAGATTTTATTAAAACCTGTCGACAGCATAGTACACGACAGACACGACATCTTGATGCAGCGTCAGTGATGCTTATGAATCAAAACTCGAAACCTTGTTGTTTACCAAAAGTTTGGAGAGCACGTTTTCGTGTACAAACAGTGAAAGGTGGTCGTTACTTGAGTCGTCTTGATCATGGAGCGTTTCATATTAATCATAATAATGATGGTACAGTAAGCAATGCTTTATTAGTTGTCGGTAGACATATTTATTCAACAGATTTTTGTAGTATTAATAAAACGCTTAATTCTATGATTGTAAATCATCTCTGTCCAAATGATACAATACGTTGTTTGAATACACCATTTATTGGTGAACCAAGATGTATCACTGAAAAAGATGGTTATATGCTGAAAAGAACAAAACGACTGCATGAACGTGGACAAATAAAACAAATTTGGTATATTGATAAATTTAATGAAATATTTGGTAATGTTGAAAGACATTTATACTATGTACTACGTCAATCTGGATTGTGTAAATTATTACGTTATCAAATACAGTGGGGAAAGTATACAATGCCATGGAAAAATTGTCGATTATTTATAAAAAGGGAACAAACTTATACACCAATAAATGGAACATTTCAACAATATTTTAATCATTCTTTAATGAACGATCTGTTATTTTGTTAATTCTACTTTAATTAATATTATTACCTGTGAATAATAAATAATCAAGTATATACATTAATATTCTTACCAACGTTAGTGATATCCATGTCAATAAGAGAGTTAATTTTTATTTGAACAAAGGATCATCTATACAGAAGAAACATCTTGGTTGGTTAATGAAGATTTTATTTTGATGTATAAACTAACTGGGTGTTTATTTATTTATTTTTTAAAAGGTATATTTCATGTAATACAAGTTTGAATTGACCGCCCCTAAAAATGGTTTGTATTTAAACACTTTTGTAAAGTTATCAATTTTTTTTTGCTTTTCAAAATTTCCTTTGTAATAAAGTAAGTAAGTGATATTGAGATATTTATAAATGTGCTTGAAGGTTTTCATTAAGTAGTACATCGAATATTGATTGATTATTCAACATGTATATATGTATTAAAAGTCAATCTGAACGAAGAATATTCTTTTCAATAATTTCTCTTCAGGTTCTTACAATTATAAAATATAATATTTGTTGTCGTTACAATAAGGCCAGTTATGCGGCAGATACATTTTTTAACGTAGAATAACAGATTAGTTATGGGGTGTCAAAATAAACAGTCGTATTTGTGTGACAAACGTGCTAGGCTGAATTCGATTACAAAATATTGTAAAACGGGAGACAATGGTGATTAATCATAATAGATTTGTAGAGTGGGGGTAGGTGTCAGGTGAGTGGCTAGTACAAAATGGTCTGTGTTAAACAGGAGATAGTAAGACTGCAATGGGAGGTTCATAATGAGATAACGAATATGTGAAATGAAACAGGTGGAGGCATATATTGAGAAAAAGCTCGATCCTGTCACACTTGGTCGATACTGGGCATCATATCGATGTCAACACAGCTTTCAGGGTTATATACCGAATTCCGAAGTCGTTATCACGTACAGTTCGCTCACATCTCCCACACATAGCTGAAGCTGTTGCAATAAGATCGACTAAACCGGAACTTTGTATCCAAAAAGAACACGTCCAGACGCTGTTCCTACCGTGGCCAAACTTGGATTGATGATTCTTCTTCTCACCAAGAGTGCTCCTTCCCCTTAACCCTATGCCTTTTTTTCCTTTGCTTATTATTACAAATATTATTATTACAATTATTATTGTTATTAATATTATCATTATTCGTCATAATTTATGCCCTTCATGGAAACATTCTCTCAATATTATCGAATTTACCATTTATACTATCCGGCCTTATTATTAGTGATATTATCTCTTTTCTCAATATATGCCTCCACCTGTTTCATTTCACATATTCGTTATCTCATTATGAACCTCCCATTGCAGTCTTACTATTTCCTGTTTAACACAGACCATTTTTTACTAGCCACTCACCTGACACCTTTTATAACCTTGAACTGACTTGTCAAGTTTCCCACCCCACACTCCACAAATCTATTATGATTAATCACCATTGTCTCCCGTTTTACAATATTTTGTAATCGAATTCAGCCTAGCACGTTTGTCACACAAATACGACTGTTTATTTTGACACCCCATAACTAATCTGTTATTCTACGTTAAAAAATGTATCTGCCGCATAACTGGCCTTATTGTAACGACAACAAATATTATATTTTATAATTGTAAGAACCTGAAGAGAAATTATTGAAAAGAATATTCTTCGTCCAGATTGACTTTTAATTCATAATATGGGAATTTTCCACACTATCAAATGTATATATGTGGTGGAGAAGACATGTGACACCAGTGGATGAGCTGGGTGGTTTGATTGCGATGAAGACAACATCTTCAGATAATATGCATCCCATCTATTGTATGGTGAATACGTTCTGAAATGTATTATTATTTTCATTATTTCCTCGGGATTTCTAGTGGAATATAGGGCTTCCATAGGACATGCCCATTTCACTCTATTCACTACAGTACTTTTCAGTTGGCTCCACAACTGCCCATAAGCTTTCATTGCCTCCTCACACGATCTCTTCCATGTCATCCTTGAACTCACACCCAACTTGTCGTTTTTCACTTGAATTCTTCTCGTGGATATGCCTGGCTTATAGTATCACTCAATGATCTCTACAGCGTAATTCCACTCCATCTGCACTTTCCTAGAAATATCAGTTGGGCAGTAGGTTCTTTTCCAGAGTTGTTTGTTACTAATCATTTGTAGATGACCATCTGATCTTCAGTATGTAGTCAAGATGGCAGCTGTCGATAAAAGTGAGAAGCATGACAGAAATTTTTCTCACGCACCTAAGTGCACTGACGGCCTTGAAATTAGTCTTGAAAATCCGAATCTCATTCTTAATGCCGAGTACATTAGATTCCCAAATTGCCTTTAGAATGATGGAGGTCTGTTTTACTCTTCAGATCCTGGCTCTAAGGTTATCGTTCATGGAGACCGGTGACCTGGTATCTTTATTATGACTGTCTTTTCTACGTTCATTTCGAGTCCTGTCCTCGCTACCTGCCTCTGCTGTCAGCCTGTTAGTCTGCATCTGAGGATCCTCGACCTTATATGACATTAGACATAAATCATACGTGAGGCTTTAACAGTGTTTCCTTGTGTCAGTGTGTAACAAATGCTAGAAATCTGTTAGTTAACGAAGTTATTGCTATTGCAACAATATAAGATGACTGTCACACTAGTGTTTGGTAACAAAAGATGTATTTTGATTATATGCGATTTGTGAGGATTTCAGATTAACTTCAATTGTTAGATTTTTGTCGCGAGCCAACATCAGTTGGAATGGTTAATGGACAGCTGTTTGGCCCTATTATGAGACTCTCAAACAGTGTGCACCTACAACCCTGCAACGGATCGAACGCGAAACCTTCAGGTTACGAGAACATTCAGCCACTAAGGCTAACAAAATTCCAACTTTTATCAACTCATGATATATTGTTGCCCTGACTAGTGTATTCACTGGGCATTCACTCCACACTGACGTAGTGGACCATACTGCTGACGATATCCTATTTCAACTTCGGGAAATCCATCCAGTAGCTATCAGTGAGCGAGCGAATTATACTTCAGATCAGTTACAGGATTTCATCATGAGCTGACATTGGTTAGAGAACCACTGGAAAACCCAGGAGTACTTGACAGCGGTTTCGTCCTAGTTTGGGACTCTTCATCAGTACGTACCAACCATGGTTCGAACCCAGACCTGCTGGTTACAAGGCGAGCTGGTAGACCATTGAGCCACCGAAACCTGATCCAATGGCCCATGGCTTAATGGTCTACCAGAAGGTCCTGGGTTCGAACCATGGTTGGTGCGTACTGATGAAGAGTTCCAAACTAGGACGAAACAGCTGTCCAGTTCACCCAGGTTTTCCAGTGGTTCTCCAACCAATGTCAGCTCATGATGAAATCCTGTAACCAATCAAATCCCTACAAATCAACACTTGAGTATACTTCAGATCATTGGATTTGTGAGCATTTCGGATGAAATTCAGTTTTTGTAGTCATTGAGTTCCAGCCTGAAAAACTGAATAGTCGACAAGCTTGCTCCAGGAATCTGAAAGTTCCGCACTTTCAACGATTTCTCCAACGGATTTTGGTTCGTGATTAAAATCTACTAATTGATCAGCCCGAAAGTTCAAGAGGAGTAGCTTTCCCGTACCTTTCAGTTTTTAGAATTACTTCGACCAGACATATTCGTTATGACAACTTCTGTGGTCAGCAAATTTGTACCGTAGATTTATTACGTTAAATGAAACTAAAAATATTTTTGGCTAGAGACTGCACGTTAACAAACAAAATCTATTAAGCACAACTATTCACACACCTAGTATCACCTTTCATATTTATTAAACGTCTATAGAGCTTATATAGTATTATTTTCCAGTATCAAAGAAATAATTTTATTTTAGGACTTTTGCAAGTGTACCTGTTTTATCCTGGGTGTTTTGAGAATTTTAAAATGTATTAAAAATTAGTTAAAATTGATAAAACTTTATTTCCTACATATGACCATTGGATCCTGGTAGTTGAATGGTCAACTGGAATGCCTCTTAACCTAAAGGTCCTGCGTTCAGGTCCTGCTGGATGGCGTTATGGATATGCACTGCAAAAGATTTCGACAACAGGATGACACAGCTGTCCCATGTCCCCTGGTTTTCAGTGATTCCCTAATTGACTTTAGCCCATAGTTTTACCTTAAAGTAATCGATTCCCTGCAAACCAACACTTAGACGATAAGATTATCTTTGGCTTTCAAAGTGGGGAGTTTTTTTCTGACCTGGGAAATGTATTGCAGTAGTTATTAATGCCAGTGTTGATGGATGGCAAATTAAATCTTAATACGTCGGTGTGCAGTGGTAGAATGCTCGCCGACCATGCATGTGACCCCCAACCAACGCATTTCTTTACCTCACTAAGCCAGTAATAATGTAACAACAGAAGACAAGGGCCAGGCAACAGATCAGTTTTATTACGAAAACCAACAGGTATTTATATGTATTTTACGTACATTAATAAGGCTCTGCCCGCAGAAAGAAGGCGGTCTTCTGATTGGTTGATTGCAAACAAAACGCAGTCTTCTGCTTTCTCGTTTCCGATATTTCTCGGAAATGCGAGCCACTTGTCTGCGAATCATATTTGTCCACGTCTAGGTCAGCTGTGATCGGTTGTTGAATCAGCCCAGATTAATTTCCACCAATCAGCGCAGATCAATGTCTACCAATTGGCTAGCAGCTTGCTCTCACCACAATAAGACTGGTAAAGAGGAAAGGTTGGGCGTTAGGCTAGCAACCCCATCCCGTAAAAATAAACACCACTTTTACCGAAACTTCAAAGCTGTAGCTTGAAGCCCTATGTTCTACTGAGAACGTGAAGGAATACAAATAATTTCATACATTTATTCTTCTTAATGAATTTGAATAAAACAAGAATAACAGTTTTCGCAGAATAAAATGATACCATCATTAATTTCGTTGCTTTCTCATCAGCTGCTTATAGGCCAAATCAATCAACCAATATCTGCATACAGTTATTAAATATATATATATATACATATATATAATATTAAATGATATTCCGAACAATAATGATCGTACACAATGGAAACTCTCGGCATTATATAATCAGATGAAGGAGAGGTGAAAATATCCACTTACCAGGATAAAGAAAGACTGTTAACTGCTTCTTTCTGAAAGATATCTATCGATTTTTGATTGCACCAAAGAGTAAGTTGTTCTCATGTTAACTCCAAGTGTACATAGAAACTCGCATGTATCTGCGAGAGTAGTAACTTTAGAAGAACAGACTGAAGGGCATATCTACGATTTTCTGAACATGCACCAAAAAGCTTATGTCCAAAGCTAACGAAGGCTTTAAACAGTGCCATCGCCAGGCATCTCCTTGACAAGGGTCGTGAGGTGGACGTCGCAAGATCGTTCAAAATTATCAGTAGGCAGAAGAGTTCAATTCTCCTGAAGTTTGTTGAGGTCATCTCCATCAAGCTCCTGAAACCCGATGTTTTCGTTCAGAAAGAAGCAGTTATCAGTATTTCCTCACCCTGGTAACTTGATATTTTCACCTCTCTTTCATGTAATTATGTAATGCCGAAAGTTTCCATTGTGTATGATCATTATTGTTAGGAATAGTTTCTAATATTACATAGATATATTATTCTTGTATGTATATATTGATTGATTTTTGTTTAAAAATGAGCTCACTGGAAGTATGTTAAAACTGTTTCTGTAGATATATTTAATAATGACTTTGGTCTGTAAGCAGCTGATGAGAAGCCAACGAAATAAACAATGATGGTACCATTTTATTCTGCAAAAGCTGCTGTTCTTGCTTTATTCTAGTACAAGAAAACAGTATTTAGAAACTTAGCCTTTTAAATTAACGGCTGATGGTTAACAATTCCACAAAATCTTGAACTATCACACCAGTTTCTATTTTCAATAAAATTTCAAAGTGTGGGACTGATTGTGGCCCTAGATGTTTAGTGGATAATGATTTTGTACTTTGGTGGTTCAGGCGTAGAATACTTGCCAGTCAGGTCTCACATGGTTCAGGATTTGACCCCCAGTCGACGCACATCTAAATCTCGCTAAGACGGTAGTATGGCAAACGGTAAACAGGGAAGATTGGATGTGAGACTAGCAACCCTACTGCGTAAAAGATGAACACTACTACTACTACAGAAACTTCGGAGCTGAAGCTTAAAGCCTCATATTCCATTGGTAATGTAAAGGAATAGACAATAATAATTGACTTCGTTACCTAATCAATTAATTTTGTAACCCTAAACAATCCTAAAATCATTTAAATATTCCTTATCTCTAAGTACTGGTTTTGTAGGGATTTTGTTTGATTGCATGAAGGATTTCATCATGAGCTGACATTAGTTAAAGAACCATTGGAAAACCTGAGAGTACTGGATAGCTGTTTCGTCCTAGTTTGGGGCTCTTCAACAATAAACACCCACCTCCAGGTTTGGAACCCAGGACCTTCTGGTTACAAGGCGAGCACGTAGACCATTGAGCCACTGGGACCCAATCCAATGGCCCATGAATGGCGCATGTCGTGAATTGGCAGAAGTTAGAATTCGTGGGCCATTGGATCGGGTCCCAGTGTCTTAATGGTCTACGAGCTCGCCTCGTAACCAGAATGTCCTGGGTTTGAACCCCGGTGAGTGCGAACTGATGAGGAGTCCCAAACTAGGACGAAACAGCTGTCCAGTACTTCCTTATCTATCTAGAGTACTGTTTCCTTAAAGGTAAGTTTTCTAAGTCACTGAGAATAATTTTTATTGGAGTATATTCTAACAGGTGTCGCTTATTCCTCAGAGATCAACTATAGTATAAACTGTGGCCTACCTACAAAAGAAAGTGTTTGCAAAAGTCTTGTTTTGATATGACTATTTTAAGTAACTTTTTAATGATTAAAACAGATCCAAAACTAAAAGTATCTAAAGATAGCTCGAACACCTGTTGTTTACATACCGAGAAAATGAATAAATGGGAGTTTGAAAAGAATAAAAACCAATTTTAGTAAATGCATAAACTTCATGTCGTATATTGGAAGTTTATCGAAGGATTTGATCGAAAATGTACCACTTTAGAGAAGGTGTGCAGACGACATTATAATCATATACGACGAGCATTCTTCTGCCACCTCAACTTTAAATCGAATGAATCAAGTTCAAAATGGTATGTCATTCACGTCTGTAGAAGGGAAAGACAATTGTTTATCTTTCCTAGATATTTACCTAGTCAACGGCCTGACGGATCAATACGAGAATCTATTTATAGTGAACCTACCTGAACAGGACAGTATCCTAATTATCACATTTTCTGCCCTGTTCAGTACAAAAGAGACTAAGTGAGGTGCTTCTTCAGTAGAATCCAATGTTTATACATTGAAGATAAACTTGATGACGAAGAAAGAAAACTGACACAAACTCTGGTTAACAGTAATTCTCCAGAAAAGTTCTTAAGGAGATATAAATTGGTCAGAACACCAAGACACACTCTCCGACTCGCCGTTGAGAAAGACGTATGCATCAAGCTACCATCTATGGGTGGTCATATCAGCTTGGTGACTCGACAAAGATTGGACTCTGAGGTTAAAAAGACTTTTTATGCAGCTAAGAACAGAATAATTGAGAATGTGGGGCATATGTATATATGCAGGAAATGTTGTGACATCCAATTGTATTTAAAAATTTTTATATATATGTGGATACACACACACACTTAGGTAAGACTCACTGATCTCCTCAAGTAAGGGCTACAGAGCATGGCTTCAGAAGCAAACTGAATTCCAAGAACGCATTAGTGGTGAGAACAGACCACCTAACTCCTCTGTTGCAAAACACTTTATAGAAACAGGACATAAAATTGAGGTTTACACGTCTTTTAAACGTATCTATAGACCGTATGTTCTGCGCATCCTAAAGTTTCTGGAAGACTTAGCTGGCAATCAGGAAGTTTAAACCACTTTTATGCTTTCAAAGCAACAATTCGTCATCACAGTAAACCTTCCTTGGTAAATTTTGTTTTGATACCAGCCAGGGTAAATGTACTATTAACTCTCTTATTTGGTGTAGTGATCTGCATTGTTATTTAGACCTTTCCAATAAGTCCTTTTAACTTAACCTAAGTCTATTTTCTCACCTCTTAACTCTTTATTAATTTCATATATATTCCTATGATAAATCCATGTGTGTGATCAGATTTTTCGAAATGTGTGGCGCAAATGCATTGCACAATTCAGACAAATTATGTCTTCTTGTTGCTTTGTCTGAGAAGATATTTACGTTTATAATGAAAAATAGGCAAATTGATATTTGGTAAATAAATCATGATTTATAGCTCAGATAGATTCGTTTTAGGTGGAGATGTGTTCTGTGTACAAGAAGGATTAAATTACGCATATTTCTTTGGTCTACTAAACAACACATCTTCAATGTCAACTCCAAAATGATGCTGTTGTGACGCTTGCACTGTCAATGAAAGACAACAAAGTATGAAGTTACAAAACAGAGAAAATTTCAAATAACAAAAGCGAATATTTTATTTTGATTACGAGCTGATATTAGATAGACAACCATTAAGAAATCAAAGATTACTAGACAGCTGTTTCGTCCCAGTTTTAGACTCTTCTGTAGTGTTCCACAAAGTCAAGTAAGAAAATTAGGTACTCGTCTATAACATTAGCTCTATGTGTATCTCGAGTGCGAAGCAGTTTGAATTCATGGACCACTGGATCTAGTCTCAGTGCCTTAATGGCCTGAGAACTCTCCTTGTAACCGGAAGGTCACAGGTTCGAACTCTAATGAGTGTATGCTGGTGAAAAGTCCCTTCGAACTAGAACGAAACAACTGACCTCTACTCCTTGGTAGATTTTCAGTGGATCTGTAACTGATATCAGCTCGTCGTACAACCCGTAATCAGCAAAATCCCTGATAACCAACACCTGATAAGACTAAATATGTAGCCTATAATAAATATCAAATCAGATGATGCTGTTCACGGAGTATACTTCAGTCTTATTACAGGAAATTCTAGATTGGTCAAGACAGTAAACTCACTCTGAATCAAAATACACAATAGTTTGCTTTGGATCAGCATTCTGGTAAAGACTATACATTATACCTAAGTCAATAGTCAGTAATCGCAAAGTGGGAAGTACAGAATTAGAATTTGTATATTTTTTAACCAGGCAAACTATATTTTGCGCTTAGTTGTCTAAATGTGAACTATATCGTGAACCTAAGTGTTCGGATTACCCAATCGACGTGAATTTAAATTGGGGAGATGTTAAAAAATAAGACATTTAGGTGAGTGACACATCATAATCCACCTTGATGAAATGCACAATGAAACTGTATGCGGAAGGATGTTTCACATAGTTACTTTGAGTGAACATTCAAACAGTGCTGGACTATTCAAATGCATCAGAATAAATATGTCCAAATACTAGCTCACCCATAATCTTATGCTTTTTGAATGACTTAACAGCTTGTCGTTTACAGTCAGTTGTTTTCAATTACAAATTTTTTATATATTCGATATCAGCGTTAGATTACTATGTTGGTCTGTCTTCAAATAAAATGCAAACTTTACAAGAATATTCAGATACACTTCACAGGCCGGCTGAATACACAACAGTGAATAAGTTAACCTATAAAACCGAAAATATAAAATACCCATTTGAGCTCTTAACAGTCAAACTGAATAGCAATGAGTAGCTGGCACTGGGTTGGTTACGTGCTTGACCATGAGCTGACATCATTCAGAGGACCACTGGAAACCCCGGCAGTACCAGCCAGCTGTTCCGTCCTACTTCGAAATTCTACAACAGTATGAACCTGTGATCTTCAAAATAGGAGGTGAGGTCGTAGACCATTCAGCTACTGGAAGCCGATTCACTTGCCGATTCGTGACATATATATATATATATATAGCGCAACCATTAGCTTATGTCATAGGCGACTAACCACCCCCTTGCCAGACTTGTTGAACTCCTCTGTTTCCGACTTCTAACTAAAACACCGGGTAACCTCCTGAACAAAGCTAGTCACTAACATGCAACAAATTAATTAACAATAGTTGGTTTGTAGGATGGTTACGCTTTATATATATATCGCAAATTGGTAGAATTTGGGGTTCATGGGCGACTGGATTGATACTCATTAGCTTAATGGTCTTTGAGTTCGTCTTGTAAGCTGAAGGTCTCAGGTTCAAACGCCTGTGGATGCATACTGGTGAAGATTCGCACATCAGAATGAAACAGCTGTCCTGTACGCCATGATGGTTTCCAATAGTCTTCTAACAGATGTTAGCCCGTGATCAAACCTGAAAATCAATTAGTCAAAATGTGCAATGGGGAAACAGAATGAATATTTCAACTACACAACTAATCTGATGGCGAAAAAATACAACATTATTTATTGGAACTATAGAAGGCAAAATTTTCACAGCAGGAGATTACATGAATATTTTTACTCTTTCTTTCATAGTGAAAGTGCATTCAGAAGTTACAAATAAAACTATGTAGTAAAATGAAAACTTAAATTGACACAACATATTTACATTTATAATTAAAGATAGTCATTCACTCACCAGTAGTAAACAGTACATATGAAATAACATGAAGATAAGCAGAGGAACATTTTTTCACCTTGCTTTAAATGAACTTTTGTCAATTTACATTAAGAGTCTTAAATAACGTATTTTGGATAAAATTGGAAATAAATTACTGAACAAACGGTACATTTTTTTAATGATAAGATAATATAAGTAAGCTTATAAACCTTAAAAGTAATTAAATATCATACTGCAGAAGTACGTCAGTGATCCAGTGATCGCATTCTCACCAACAATCATTCACGTGATCTGGGGTTCGATACCTGGCCAACGAACTCCTTAACTGCTCTCATCTGGTAGTAAGTCCAGTAAAGATAGAGCGTGAGACTAGCAACCACAACATCCCGTAAAAAGGATATTACCACTGCTAACTAAAATTCGAAACCTAAGGCCTGAAGCCCTACGTTCTATTCGTGACACAAAGAATTAGGAGAACTAGTAGACAGACGCCCTGAGATTAACAGATAGGATGTGGAAGGGAGAGAAATCACTTATCAACATGTAGAGTTTACTTTCATAAACATCATAAAGGATTGCAGCAGAAACTTTGATCGGTTTGATTCATTGCCTGGAAATGAAAGGGTAAACAGTATTTAGTGCATTCCCTTGGAAATAGCCATTATTATTTAGCTTTGACTTACTGATAAGACGGCCGAAAAGCATAAGTAACAGGGAACTTACTGCACAGCACGCAGAAGGAAACTCAGGTGGATAGGACACATTCCGAGGCGACCATCAAGTTATGTCACGTGCCACCCCTCGAGTGGAACCCGTATGAGAAACGACCAGTTGGGCGTGGGTTTGAGGCTGACACGGAGGAGATCATGTGAAGAGGAAATGAGAGCTAACAGGTAATTGTAGAATCAGCTAAATAGGAAAACATAAAATAGGTTGAATGGGAGATGTGCTGTGGAATTCCGAGCTGATTTCAGAATTACAAAGGTTTGTTTTGCCTTTCAGCTCCTGAGTGTTTTTAAAATCCTCATCCGTTCTGGAGCCTGTAATTGAAGTGATGATGTTTAGATAAGTTAAAGTAATGACCGTTTGCATAGTCTCCTCATGATAGTTACTGGCGCCGTTTATTGTCGCTGTTGCTTGGTTGTCGCCATCACCTCCATCTTCTCTATGTTCACCTGAAGTTCTGCTTCTTCAACCAATTTGTTAGTTTTTGGCTGCAAGTCTTGGAGTCTGTGTGACATTGAACATAAATCATCCACACGCGATTTCCGGGTCTTCTAGAATCCTCTTATCAATCCAGCGTATTCTTGTCTTCTCACTCCTAACGCACAGTCTGACGCATAATCCAGTTCACTACGATTGGGAATATCATCAGTGATAGGAGTTGGTAACCTTGTCATACTCCTGTATTCACTTTTAAGGCTTCGCTGAGTTTTCTGTTGTGGATCATCTGACGCGTGGCACTGTCATATAGTTAGCTGTTGAATGCAGTTGATAAAGATTTGGGCATTTCACACCATAGTGTTGAAGTAGTTTCCAAATTACTGTGCAGTCAGTGCTATCAAAGCCCTTTTCAAACTTGATAAAACTGATCAACATTCTATGTTTGTTACTGTGTCATTCATGAATCCAGCTTGTTACGGGCGGAGTTTAGCATTGGGCGTATCCAATGATAATGCAATCCAGCTACAAAGTTCACTCTTGAAATTGAAAACGAATCTAAAATCCCTTTTCTTGATGTTGAACTTACAAGGAGAACTGACGGGACTTTAAGAAGGTCCATCCATAGGAAACCCACACGAAACGGCCGACTGACAAGCTTCTTCAGCTTGGTACCAGTCAGTCGGAAAAGGAACTTAATTAGATCTCTTGCTACTCGCGTCCGACGCATCTGCAGCTCCGACACCATGGAAGAAGAACTAAACTTCCTGAAAGAAACCTTCATACAAAACGGTCACCCATCAAGATTCGTGGACAAAAACATCAAACAAAAAATCCAAAAGCAAGAAACAGCATCTGTGCCAAAAAAGATACTTTATATGAACCTCGACTTCAAAGGAGACCAAATCAGTGATGTCCTTAGCAGGAGAATCTCCACCTGTTTAAGAAAAACTTTCTTTGCAGCAACATTGAGAGTAGTCTTCTCTAGTCGCCCGCTGATCTGCACAAGCCCAAAAGACAAGATCACACACCTGACCACTTCTATGTGTATATATCAGTTCACCTATTGCTATGGAGCCAGGTGCATCGGTCGCTCAACGCGGATCTTGTCAAAAAGGGTCAATGAACACTATCCAGCGTGGCTACAGAAAGGAAGTAATGGCTGCATAAGGAGTGCAATAATAGAACATCTCGTCAACACTGGTCATTCCATCTCAAAAAACGCCTCCTTCAAAGTAATCTACAAAGTGAAGAACAACCTTCCAAAGACAGTACGATTCCGTCTTCTTTGTATCGCAGAAGCCCTAGCCATTAAGGTGGAGGAACCAGAACTGTGCATACAAAAGAAAATTATTCAACCACTTCTACTAGCATGGTAACAACTGTGTTGATTTGACTTAACTTTTCTTTGTTTGTTTGTTTGATTTGACTTGACTTTTGTTTGTATGCTTATTTAGTGACAGATTCTCTTGAAAATTTCATGCCGCAAACAATAAGTGAATATGTTTTTATTCACTAAGTTTCAGGGTTTTGATTTCACTAAATAAATCTTGGTATTAACCCCTCCACTTCTAAGTTCTGAAAGCATTTAAGGTGATGAAAATAGATAACAAGACCACATGCCTTTTAGTTTAGTATTTAGAAGGTTGATTGCAAAATACCTTTCACTAAGCTATTTGAAAACAAAGCGGCATTCAGGCATATATCTATTTTTTTTGCATTTAAACAAACTACCCGCAAAGTTTAAACAGTCGTCAGTTTTAGATTTTTAAATATTAGTAGCATAAAATTTTTGGCAAACATAAAAAGATGTCTGTTATAATATTCCCTTCTTAGTCTCAACATTTGATAAAAATAAGTTCCAACAACAGGCTAGGTGATTTCATTCGAAGTTGTTTTTTTATTTTAGGAAAAAACAGGGAAGTGTTTCGAAAGTTAGATAAATATTTATGCCGAATATTTACGAACACTAAATGTAATTGAATTGTATGCAGTCTAGGATGGTTATTTATTACTTGTCAAATATTTTTTGTTATTGAGTTTTTAACGAATATATGACTTTTGTTAATGACCTGATGCTTCATCCTTGTCTAGTTGACAATTAAGTAATGCGTGTGGTGGTTCTATTTCAAGATAAATATCGATCGTTTCTTGTAGGATATCTCATCTTATTATTATTCCCTAGGGTTCCAAGTGGAACATAAGGATTCAAGAGCACATCTTCATTTCCTGCAGTTCTGTTTAGTTAGCTCCTTGATCTGCTTCACGTCACCCTCGGGTGCTCAACTCGTTTTTTCTGATTCACGTGACACTCAACTGCCTGGCATGAGATATCATCCACTGATCTCTTCAGCGTGTATTCGATTCGTCTCCATTTCTCGTGGCATATTTGTTGAGCTGTAGCTTCTTGATGAGACTGTTCGCAGAGTTTCTTGTTGCTAATTGTTTCTAGCCTGCTGGTCATCTGATCTGCAGTATGGAGCGAAGTTAGCTATTGATGAAATTCTCCAACAAGCCTGTTGGAAATGCATTTTAGGATGCATCAAATTTCCGACTCATACGGAAACACTAACTGACTCAAATTATTGTTATTATTATTGTTCCCTTGGGTTCCTAGTGGAACATAGGGCTTCAACTGCACGCCTCCACTTGCTTCTGTCTTCTGCTGTACTTTTCACTTGCATCCATGTTATTCCATACTGCTTCAACTCACCTTCACACGATCTCCTCCATGTCACCCTTGCACCGACGTCCCACTCGCCGCTTCCTTTTCGGGTTCCACTCGAGCTATGGCCTGACGTGCGATGTCACCCAGCGGCCTCCTCAGCGAGTGTCCAATCCATCTCCACTTTCTCCTGCATATTTGTTGGGCGATTGGTTCCTGTTTCGTTTGTTCCCATAGCTTCTTGTTTGTGATTCTTTCCGGCCATCTAATCTTCAGTATAGAACGAAGGCAGTTGTTGGTAAAGGTCTGCAACCTGTTGAAAATATTCTTTGTGACCCGCCAGGTTTCTGATCCGTATAGCAAAATTGACTTGAAGTTTGTATTGAAAATCCGAATTTTGTTGCTGATGCTGAGTAAACTGACTCAAAACTGGTGTTTAATAACCTAATTCTTTTATTTATTCTGAGTTAGGCAGATTTTCATACTGACTTCAAATGGATGAAGGCCTCTCTTGCCTTTCCGATCCTTAATGGCTTCGATATCCTCATCCATTCTGATCGTGGCTGAAATGGTGCTGACTAGAAAAATAAAAGATGTGACCTTTTTCAAATTTCTTAGATCGTAATGCCTTACATTCAAGTATTCCTCTGGCAGTCAGCACGAATGCAGGTTGCTGAATTTTTAATTTTATTTCCATTCAAATGTTTAGTTTTATTCGTCATCATGTATTAGGTTTAGTAACGATACATCTTTCTGTTGAAATTATAGCTAATGATGTGAGTTGTCCATTGACTGCACTGATTAACGTAACATTATTATTAGTAATTTTTATTGGGTTTGCCTTTCTTGACAATAGGCTCTTCTGTTTTTTTTCCTTCACGTTCCCAGTGGAATATAGGGCTTCAATCCACTAGCTTGAAGTTTCTGTAGCAGTGTTTATTTTACAGGATGGGGTTGCCAGCCTCATGCCCAACCTTTCCTATTCACCAGCATTATTTCTGGCTTAGCGAGGTAAAGGAGTGAGTCGGCCGGGGATCGAACCTCGGACCATGTGCATGGTCGGCGAGCGTCCTAACCGCTATGCCACCGACGCACACTTCTCTTTACTTAAGGTATTCACTAGTCATTTGATCTGTTTGCGTGACAAAATGATACAAAGAATGACTAGTATTTTATCAAATATTTTTCATGTGGTGATAAGCAATCAAATCTGTTGGTTGATGCAAAGAACGAGTAGGTTTCTTCCACCTTTCTTGATCACAGATTGCAATACTGAGACCTGGAGCATGTAAGTAGTGACCGTAGGCTTGAAGAAGCTGAGGAAAAATGGGTTACTTTATCAGTTATAATTGATCTGTGTACTTGTAATTTGAACAAAGCAAGAACTACACTTTTTGCAGAATAAAGTAGTACAATCTTTTATTTCGTTGCCTTTTCGTCAGTTGCTTACAGGCCAGAGACATTATTAAGTGTATCCACAAAAACAATTTTAACATACTTGCACGGAGTTCATTTTAAACAAAAATCAATCGATGAATATACGCATACAGTAATAACATGTATAAATATATACGTAATATTAAACATTATTCCGAACAATAGTGATCATACACAATGGAAAATTTCGGCGTTACGTATTCAGATGAAAGAGAGATGAAAAATATCCCGTTAACAGGGAAAATAAAGACTGATAACTGTTTCTTTCTGAACGCACAAATCAGGTTTCAGGCACTTCATGGAGATGGCCTCAGCAAACTTGAGGAGAATTCAGTTCTTTTGCCTATTGATAACTTTGAACGATTTTGAGACGTCCACCTCATGACCAGTGTCAAGAAGATGCCTGGCGATGGCACTGTTCAAAGCATTTCTTCCCTTTAGACAACAGCTTTTTGGTACATGTTCAGAAAATCGTAGATATGCTCTTCTTTCTGTCCTTCCAATGTAACTGCTCCCACAGATACATATAAATTTGTATATACAGTTGGAGTTAACATGAGAAGGATATCTATCGATTTTTGATTGCATCAAAGAGCAAGTTGTTCGGTAGACGGGAACGAGCTTAGCTGCAGGATAGGCTATGGCTAGTGATGTGCTCAGCCTTCTGTTGATCATCGCTGAAATGTTTTCACCTTTATAATCAAGCTGAAAGTAGATTGGCTCTTTTCCTACTGTGATTTGTTTTACATTTGTGACTTAAGATCTTTCATACTTTTTGATGAATTTTTGAGGGTACCCATTACTCTTCAACATTTTTTCTTTGATGATTTTAGTCACTTAAGTATTTTGTTTGATATTGAATTAGTTGTGTTATCCGAGCAGGTTGATTTAATTCCATATTAGTTTGTTTATTAGATGTATCACACAGTGAAAACAGTATTATTTACTGGATGACATTTCGAACAAAATTTATTGTTCATAATCATATCAATTGTGATCACATGACTTTGACACTTGAGTTTTATGGTTTTCTTTGTTCTCTCCTATTTATCGTCGTTGGGGTAGTAGAATTTTCCAGACATCTGGGTGGACAGGTGTTGAATCATTCCTATTACATGTATTTGTAGTTGATTCGATAAACAAAGCTTCTGTTATCAATCTCTCCCTCCACCCTGTGACATTAGATTTTAAAACTGTCATCCTATCCCGTCCTATTGTGTGATTGTGTGTAACTGCATGTAGTGCTATAGTTGGACTATACTCTATATTTCTTATCTTATTCGGGTCAACCAATCTAGATTTTGCTAGGTTTTTATGTTCTGCTAGTCTGACTGTCCCTGTTCTACTACTCTGACCTATGTATTTGACCTGACAATCATTCCGGCAGGGTATTAGATAAACTAAATTGTTTTGTTTTAAAGGCTCTACAGGATCCTTTAACCGACAAAGCTTGTTTCTAATTGAGTTTGTGGGTTTGAATGCCGTTTTTATTCCTGCCTTTTTAAGAATTCTGCGTAAGGCTTCCGAGGTTCCTTCCTTGTATGGAATTACTACTGATGATTTAGATTCTTTATTGTTGGTGTCGTCATTAAAATTATTATTATTATCACTGTTATCATTATCCTTATTATTGTTATTATCGCTATTGCTACTATCATTATCTATTTTATTTTTACATTTTCTTACGTATTTCTTGACTAATGTATCCGGGTAATTATTAAGTTTCAAGGCTTCTTTTATGTGTATCAGTTCCTGTTTTAGATTTTCTTTGGTACTACTTAGTTTTTGTGCTCTTTCATCTAAACATTTCACCAATCCTATTTTTACAGACATAGGATGGGACGTTCGGAAGTCTAAATATCTGTTTGAGTGTGTGGGTTTCCTGTAAACACTAGCGTTTAACTTTCCATCTTCTTTCCTCTTTACGTTGCAATCTAACATTGGGAGCTCCCGTTCCTGATTTTCAGGTTGATTTAACTGCGAAGCTTTCATCACCCTTCTAGACAACAACCCGTTTCTGTGCACGTTTTAATATAAAATGAACTCATTTCAGTTCTCCATGAATCATGTAGTTGTATCTCCTGGTGACCACTATCGTGATTGGTTGTTAATTTACGTCACCACTGATCATTTTTATTGACTTGGAATTTGAAGTTTCTTGCCATGTGATTTAAATTTTATTAGTTGGTAAATTTAATTCATAATAATGTGTTTTGCTAATTGCTAATTCACTCTAGTATCAGGCTTCTAGAAATTCCCTGACTGAAGTTTTGGTGTTCCCTCTATTTAAAATTTCGACATTATCACAATCAAATTGGTGTCCATAATTATCTACATGCATTGATATGAAAGAATATATTTCATATCTTTTTACAGCTAATTTGTGCTCTTGGATTCCGATGTGAAGAGGACGCCCACTTTGACCAATGTAAGGTCTGTTACAGTTCACACAGTTTATTTTGTAAATGGTTTTAATTTCATCATTTTTCACTGTTGGATCTTTTTGTTTGCACAATATCGAATGAATTGTTTGTGCTGGCTAGCTTGTGTGCTATATCTATTTCAAACGGTTTCAATATTCTAGCTGTTATTTCAGAGATATTCTTTATATATGGTAGAATGAATTTTCTTGTAGTTTTTGATGCTGGTTTGTTGTTGGTGTTATGACTCGAGTGTAAACACTTTTTGATGGAATTGTGTGTGAAGATATCCATTCTTTTTGAAGACGATTAGTACGTATTTTTCCTCTATTCTTTTCAATACTGGAGTAATGACACAGTGTGTTTGAACACTTTTCTAAGTAATGTCTGCACACAGTTTCTTTTGTGGGTTATTGGGTTATTGCAGCTAGAATGTCAAGACCATTTGAAACAGATATATCACACAAGCTAGCCAGCACAATCACTTCATTCGATACTGTACAAACAAAAAGATCCAACAGAAAAAGTAGATAAATTGATACCCTTTTACAAAATAAAGTGTATGAACTCCAATAAACATTAAATCTGTCGTATTGGGCGTTGAAAGGTATTTAAGGAAAAGGCATAGAAATCAATCTGCCTAAAGCATACGACTTAAAAGTTTAACAAAGAAGTCTGCATACGCAGTTTTATCTAAGAATGACTAACACCGTGAATGACGTGTGACTAGCTGATATGGGTAAACCAACAACTAATAATTACATAGATTTACAAATCATTTAAACATATTTCAGATAATGCATTCATCAGGATGAATAAGTTGGATTAAAATAAGGTCGATGTTTATTTGAATGTTGAATAAATTTGATTTGTTCTGAAGAAATGCAATGCTGAATAAACTGAGTAAATGAATGTCTACTCTGAATAATATCATACTTGATTGGAATAATTCACTAAAGAACAATATTTAAAGAACAGTTTTCCTGAGTAAGCTAAAAAAAGGTCTATTGGATGTTATATATCACCATGTTTTATGAACTAAGCAACAGTTGTATTATGCATTATATTGCCATAATTTCTCTGCTGGATTCCCAGTGTAAAATGGAGCTTCAGCGGCTCATTTGTACTGCAGTCCGTCCACAACCATCCTTTGTTGCTGTCTTAATTACTATCCAGCAACTTTTACTTTCTCCTGACATGATCACACAGTCATCCACCTTTGGAGCTGCGCCACACAAGTCGCTTCCTATTTGGGTTCCACTCGAGAGGCACCGTCATAGCACGTGATGTCTCCATATCTTACAGTTTACTCTATTGTACAAGCACATCCTATTATAATACTGACTGATTCTTGGACATGCGAAGCTTAACACTCATTTTAATTTCGTAGTAAATATCCCAGAAGTTATGTTGTATTAGTCTGCTTTCGATCGAACCATTTATTGATACTGGAAATCATTCCCCTGGTTTATTATTGTTTTATTCGTTAGTGAACCATATTAATGTTTACAGACTAAGTCATTTTCGTTAACCCTCATTTGGTACCGCTGCACTTTATCTTCTCCCTTTTTACTATTGAACGTTTTAATTCCCACATGCATTTACTTGCAGAGTTTGCTAGTAAACGATTTTACCATCATTACAGTACTTCCACTAGTATTCTAGCCGGTCCCAAGCCCGGATAAAGAGGGAGGGTTGGGGCGTGGTGCTAGCAACTCCACCCCCAAAACTTAACCAAATTGCTACTAAAACTTCAACGCACAAAGAATCACAAACAAGAAGCTATGGGAACAAACAAAACAAGAACCAATCGCCCAACAAATATGGAAGAGAAAGTGGAGATAGATTGGACACTCGCTGAGGAGGCCGCTGGGTGACATCGCGCGTCAGGCCAGTGCTCGAGTGGAACCCGAAAGGGAAGCGGTGAGTGGGATATCCAAGGGTGACATGGAGGAGATCGTGTGAACAGGAACTGAAGCAGTATGGATTAACATGGATGCAAGTGAAAAGTACAGTAGAAGACAGAAGCAAGTGGAGACGTGCAGTTGAAGCCCTATATTCCACTAGGAACCCAAGGGAACAATAATAATAATAGTACTTCCTCTGTTAAATACTTATATACTTATCCTTGAATTCTGCAGGCTATCCAAATTTATTTCACCACATTCAGCAAAATGCTACTCCTTAGCATCCCGACAGGAACATAGGGCTTCAAGCCTCAGATCTGAGTTTTCAAGAGCAGTAGTGTTCATATTTTACTGGGTGAGAATGCTATTTTAAGCCTAGTCTTCCTTCTTTAACGGACTTATCATAGGCTAAGCGGAGTTATGGAGTTTGCCGACCGAAAGTATAGCCCTGGAACACGTGAGATGTGGCTGGCGAGTATTCTACCGCTGAACCATCCGTGTTTTTTTTACCAAAAAGGACTGGACAGCTCTTTTTGGTATAGTTTGGGACTCTTCAATAGTGTGCACCCACCGAGGTTTGAACACAGGACCCTCTAGTTACAAGCCAAACTCGTAGATTATTCAGTTATCATTCAGAGTACTCACATCACACGTAATATACAAAAAGTACACACTTATGTATATTAATACTTAAGTTTTATTATTACCGTATGTATTTTTCCATCGAAAATGAACTGAATTCTACGACTATACAATTGATATTTTTCGTATTCACTTGTACCAAAAATCAAATTAATTATTAAGTTGTTGGTACTTTTCAGTGCATATATGTATAGAGTTGTTACTACGCCTAGAATACAGAGGAAAGCCAGAATTTGAATAGAAGCTAGTTGACCTTATTCATACATTTTTAATTCTTCATTGGAAGCTAATTACATCTCGTTGATGTTTGGTGAAATATGATTATAAAAGAAAAGATTGGATATATAAATTACCTATGAACTGGTTCGAACTGCAAGTTTATCACGATCAGATTTATTGATCAATTTGTACTTCTTTGTAAGTGTATGCACTTTCATGCAACTATCTAAGTTAGACCTCTTTGTAAAAACTCTTTGAAGATAAAATTATTCGAACAGATAGTAAAGGTTAATTACTGTTTTTTGTAATTATATTACACACAAACATCAAAGAAATAACTGGTGTGCGTAGTTTTAAGATGAATTACTGCTTTAATTCACTTTTTAAATTTTCCCGTCGATTGATTGGGTCGAACTGCTCGTTCTCAGGTTGACATGTCGGCTTCTTGTGCAGATGCTTCGACGATGTCTGAGCACGAAACTATAAGTTGATTGGTGGATGGTGAGTAGCAGTGGACAACGCTCATTTCGCCCTGTTTGGGACTCGTCAACTAGCTGGATATACCTGCATTCCACAGTGAGTGACGTTTTTCCCAACGAGGCTGGAACCCACTGCCCATAGTTTCAAACGCCAAAGCATTACCCACTAGACAACTGGGCCATGAGAGCCACCTTTCAATTTTAGATTTTCCCGTCGATCGAATTAAGTAATTAATGTGACCCGCTGCAGAAAAGGTGGCTCTCATGACCCATTTGTCTAGCGAATAATGCTTTGGTGTTTGAAACTATGGGCAGTGGGTTTGAGCCTCGGTGGGGACATCATCACTCACTCACTGGGGAATGCAGGTACATCCAGGCGGTTGACGAGTCCCAAATAGGACGAAAAGAGAGTTATCCTGAAATCCACTGCTATTCACCATCCACCAACCATCTTGAATTACTGCTTGCATGAATAATCTACATAAAAAGTCATTCATTAGTACTTCCACTTCATTGCAGTCACGCTATCAATCGGATAGGAGTAATATGTGTGTAACGACGAGAACCGACATTTTGTGTTTTGTGATCCCAAAAGATCAATCTTTTCGTCCTATTATATAGCTATTAAAAACGTCTATGAGTTACCTTCAGTCACAAAATACCTCAAAGATAGCGAAAAGTTGGTTATCTGATGTAATATCTGTCACTCTGTTCAAAAGTCGACTGTACAGGCGAAATAAGTTTCTAGTACAAAACAAGTACTTAACTAAAAATCAAATGTAAGAATTACCATAAAATCAATGAGGATATTCCCAACAAAGTTAGGTTAAAACACTGTCGACAAGAATCACTGACTAACGATTCCCATAGACAGTTCAAGGTCACAGTAGTGACTTTGATTCACTCAAACAAAATCACACTGGAAATAAAACACATCAATGTATCGTACAGCAACAGAGAGAAGCAATAAAATCAGAACAAAGACAAATAATAAGGATCAATTTAACATATGATATACAAACGTCAGGGAAATGGTATATAGCCTAGGAGAGTAGAGGAAAATAATTACAAAGTTAGCTGAAACATACAAGTAAGTATCGATAATGTAGTTCACTCTTTCAGCGGGGGTTTTCAAAACAATTATTCCACTATAGAGTGCTAACTGAGTTAAATTTCGAAAGAAATTAGGATGAATTACTCGTAACTGGAATTCATATGTATGTATAAGCCTTGAAAAGAACACAGGGAACATGATTCAAATTACTAGCATTAGTGTCAAGTCAGTGTTTTTATACGTTTTGCAGGTTTGGTTTGCATATCGCCAAATGTATTCCCAACAGCCTGCTTCCTGCTTTCATCAGAACCTGATCGCCCATTCACTGGATACTAAAGAATATTTGGCGAGTTAGAAGGAATATGAAATAAGGAAATCTGATGGTGAAGCAAACTAACCTGTCACTTAACAAATATGTAAGAATAAATGGAGATGGACTGGACGTAACTTGGAGAGATCGTCTGATGATATCGCACGACAGGTTGTAGAGTGAAAACCGAATAGGAGGCAACATATCGGGAGTCCGAAGTTGAAATGAAGAAAATCACGACTGGTGGAAATGAAAGTTGATGAGCTAGGGCGCAGGTAGTTAAGAGTGAGAGCTTGGTTATCCCCGTTCCTATTTTTCTAGATCTATGATTAAAATAGTTTCGTTTTCTTTCTAACATTTCAAGACATATACAATCTTCAAGTGAAAGATGATCAAGTTTACTATGTATACATTAAGGTGGGATGCTCGAAAGTCCTCAAAAATCAACAAGTAAATGTTTGACTAAGTATTCTTTAAACACTCTTTCGTAAATTTATTTCCGGAATATCTAGAAGATTGGTTATGATTATGTTTATTTATAATAGTCTTTGTTATTTCTTTGTTCAGTCAGTAATATTTTTTCATACTCTTCTTTTCCGCTTATCTTGAAATACTTTCAAGTATTGGTTTTGTAGGGATTTTGTTTGATTGCATGGAGGATTTCATCATGAGCTGACATCAGTTAGAGAACCACTGAAAAACCTGGGAGTACTGGGGTACTAGAACCCCGGGTTAACTGCCTGAAAACGGTCAGTCACTGGTGAGCGACAGTGGGAAGCCGTGACCAGTAGGGTACATCAGATTGAAGATAAGGCAGTAGCTCATCGAAGAAGACATTGAGAAATGGTCGAACAATGTGATGAATTGGTAGAAGTTAGAATTCAAGGGACAATGGATCGAGTCCCAGTGGCTCAACGGTTTTTGAGCTCGCCTTGTAACCAGAAGGTCCTGGGTTCGAACCCCCATGGTGGGTGCGTACTACTGAAGAGCTCGAAGCTAGGTCGAGACAGCTGTACAGTACTCCCATGTTTTTCAGTGGTTCTCCAACTGATATCTTGAAATAGTTTTCTTATCTTAGCCGTATCACTTATATGTACACCGAAAGCCGGGTTTGTAATTTCATATTAGTTTGTTTATTAGATGTATCACAAAATGAAACAATATTATTTACTCGATGCAGTCAGAAACGAACTCATTTCTAACCAAGATCTCAAATTTAGGACGAAAAAACCACTTGAGGACATAATGCCGGGAGTGCAGCTATGCCTAACTTCCACAGTATTTAAATTCCAGGGGAAAATATACAAACAAACTGAGGGTGTTTCCGTGAGATCACCAATATCCCCAGTTGCAACAGATATATTCATGCATAGGTGAGAAAACATAGTGATTGAAATGTTCACCCCCATCCCAAAACTATGGTGAAGGTATGTATATGGCACATTCACTGTAATAAGAACACAGGAAATAGATTTTTCGAACACATTAACTCAAGCGTGGAGGCAATTCAATTCACTTATGAAATGGAAAGTCAGGAAGGGGAGGTTCCGATGTTGGATTGTAGCGTAAAAGGGAAAGAAGATGGGAAGTTAAACACTAGTGTTTATAGGAAACCCACATATTCAAACAGATATTTGGACTTCCGATCATCCCATCACATGTCAGTAAAAATAGGATTGGTGAAATGTTTTAGTGACAGACCACAAAAACTAAATAGTACCAAGGAAAATTTAAGACAGGAAGTGATACATATAAAAGAAGCCTTGAAACTTAGTAATTAACCTGATAAATTAGTCAGGAAGTATGTAGGGAAATGTAAAAATAAAATAAATAATAATGGTAGTAATAGTGAAAAATTAATTATAGCAATGTTAATGACGATATGCATGTCAAATATGCGCAAGACAACACCAACAATAAGGAATCTAAATCAAAAGTAGTAATTCCATACAAGGAAGGAACCTCGGAAACCTTACACCGGAGAATTCTTAACAATGCAGGAATAAAAGTGGCTGGCATTCAAACTCACAAACTCAGCAGAAACAAGCTTTGTCGGTTAAAGAATCCTGTGGAGGCGTTAAAACAAAACAATTTAGTTTATCTAATACCCTGCTCTAATGATTGTCAGGTCAAATACATAGGTCAGACTAGTAGAACAGGGACAGTCAGACTAGCAGAACATAAAAACCTAGCAAAATCTAGATTGGTTGACCCGAATAAGATAAGAAATATAGAGTATAGTCCAACTATAGCACTACATGCAGTTACACACAATCACACAATAGGACGGGATAGGATGACAGTTTTAAAATCTAATGTCACAGGGTGGAGGGAGAGATTGATAACAGAAGCTTTGTTTATCGAATCAACTACAAATACATGTAATAGGAATGATTCATCACCTGTCCCCGATATCTGGAAAATTCTACTACCCCTACGACGACAAATAGGAGAAGACAAAGAAAACTATAAAACTCAAGTGTCAAAGTCGTGTGATTATAATTGCTGATATGATTATGAACAGCAATAAATTTTGTGCGAAACGTCATCCAGTTGTTAATACTGTTTCATCGCTGTGTGATACATCTAATAAACAAACTAATATGGAATTACTTACTACCACAGTGCCCAAGTTTTACACCTATATTAAGCCGGATTTGTAAACTAATCTAATCCAAATCCATAATTTGCAAATTTTGTGCGATTCACACAGATCAAAGAGTTGAAATTTCACCACAATTTCAGATCACAATGTGTGATCTGTTTGATAACACAACTGGTTGATATGATTAGTATACAACTACTCACTTCAGTCAATCAGTAGTACGTAGTTTCATGAAAAAAATATTTGCTTTCTTGATCAACATTTATGGTATCAAACATATCACATAATTGTGGCCCGAATAACTTCATTCTCCAACTAAAAGTGTGGTGAAATTCTACCCTAATCTGTGTAAATTTAAAATAATTCCCAAATTTTGAAGTTGACTCATCAGTATTTCTAGGAATAAGAAGACAAAGACGGATGTCCCAAGGTCTATGCGAACACATAGTTAACTCAAGCCACACAACTGATAGAATTATGCTAAGCTGATTAACGAATTTTCAACAGATCATGTCATGAAGTTGTACTTTTAAGTGTTTTCGATCAGTTGATATTACAAAGGAGGATGAAAATTGAAGGGTTTTGTTCATTCAAAAATAGACATGAAGAATATTTAATCCTCTTTATTTTTTATCTTGTATTACTTCCTGAAAGACAATAATTATTATGTAATAGGTTCTGTAATTATATCACATAACGAATGTCAGTCAGAATCCTCTTCTAATAATTTTCTGTAATGATTTCATTTTGTGATTTTAAATATTCTGTCAGTCTGATTACTTACTTACTTATTCACTGGCTTAATAATTTTAATTTTGTTTCAACATTTTGCAGTTTATTTAATCACATTCAGATACTTAACTGGGCTTAATTAAGATTTAAGTTTAATTTAATTTCCTGGGATATATTTGTTCAAATTTACGGTGATTTGTTACAGGTTTCATCAGCAGTTGACATGATTTAGAGGATTATTAGAAAATTAGAGAGTACCGGACGTGTGTTTTATCCCAGTTTGATACTCTTTAAAAGTACCCGTCCAATGGAACCTAATCTAATGGCCAGGGAATTCGAACTCCTGCCAACTTCTGCCAATTGTCTGACTTGGTGAAGCCTTCCGATTATGGCTTCTTACTAGAACTGTAGGTAACTTTCTTTTATCGATTCAGTCACTAGTGAACATAAGAAAATATAGCAAGTGTTAGTTCTCAGGGATTTTACTGGGTGTTTTCTCGCTTACTTAGAGCAGGCTATGGAAACAGGTGGCCGTTGTATACTATGGTAGAGCAGCATCGCGATATTGCGTGATTATCGCGTCTGTGTTCAGCTTGGTACAGTTCTACTTAACCCAAAGTTTTATTGTAAAATATTGGAGAGGCGATATCATAACAGGTCTGAAGTGCGTCTACGTGATGTTGGTGTAAGTCTGCTTCCCGAAGGAAGAATTTTCAACTTTCAGTATGCACAGGTTTAATCTTACTATCCAATAATATTGAGGCAGGCGAAATTGCAGTTAATTAGTTGGCAGTCAGTATCTATATGAATGGTAGGTGCTTTATGCCGTCTAAGTGTAAAGTTTTGTTGCAACACCTGTAACAGTCTGTACCTGCACTCACCCTTACAAGTGAACCGCTCAAAATCGTTAGTAGGTCCGTTTATCTGGGTTGTTGTTTGTGTGCTGATGGAGGTTTAACAGACGAGATTTCTAACCGTATTGTGAAAGCAGGGGTGGGACCCGTCAATTTGAGCCACTTTTGGCGCCGTTATTACGTCAGCCCAGCTTTAAGAATTTGAATTTACAGTGCTTCAATATGTTCAGCCTAACTCTATGAAACTTGACCAGTCCCAGCTGAGGATGTGCAGACATTCTGCGTGTTCGACTATCGCTTTCTTCGTCGGATTGCTTGCGCCTAGTGACATCACCATGCGTCTAATTCTGAGATCCAGTAACGTGGGATTGCATCGAGTATTGACACCTGGTAAAGCCAGCTTCAGCAGTTTGGACAGATGTTACGAATGCTATACGATTGATGCATGCATAATTCTCTGTTTACTAGCCCTGAGACTGGATGGAAAACAGCAGATGTGGTCAGCCTATGGGATGGAGCTGTGAGATGGAGGATATTTGTATCAAGTTAACGTTAGTCGACGCATCACTACTGCCCAGGTCGGCAACTCGAAACATTAGATATGGCCAAGAATAGTAATCAGTGACGACTGTGCTGTAATTGCCTTTTCTGTTTCCATTCTGAAAATAAAATGAGGTGAGGAACTCTGAATGATCCTGATAAGTAGGTTTGTTTGCTTTCTGGATGACATCCTTTACTCATTATTCCCACTTTCTTTAAATATTGTTGTTTTTTCATTGATATGTTGCGCATTTCTTATTGCCGATATTGTGCCAAGTCTGTGTTTTAGATAAAATGAGGTGATCAAAGCCAGTTGGCGAAACGTTCTGCAACCAGATTTCGTCTTTGCTGGCACGCGTCAACATTTAATGTCTACCACCTCAAGAGAACTCATGTTCCGTTGTGGATTCGAACTCTCAAACTTGACTAAAAGAATTTAGATGGCATCAACACTAAAGACTAAAAACACGAAATATCTTAATTCCTGGTGACAAAACAAAGTTCTTATAAACTGAAAAGTAACGTTTAGTGAACACTAGGCATTCAAAATGTTGAGTAATGTGTTTCTGTGGGTGCATGATATCACTAGTGAAGCTAATGGGGATTAAAGCTGAAGCCAAAGTAAGTTTCAAGGCTTTTCATATCGATCATTTGTGAAAAATTGTTTATCTTTGGTTGATATAATAACTTCAGTTTAGGAAAGCGTAGACTCAGCTAATACTTGACTTTCTCTCCAAAGTGAAGGATAAGGTGAGTGTCAAGGTACTTAACCCTAAGTTCCTATTATTTGCGAAGACGATCCAAACCGATAATTACTATGTCTGTTTCTCGACTTTAACTTCAAAACATCAGTACTTGTTAGAAGGTTATATTGTCTGGCAATTAAAATCAAGATAACTACGAGTCTGTAAACAAATGTTTTAAAGTACATATAATGCACTTTTATTCGTATTCTTTCGTCTTCTTTCAACTTGTATACGATTGAACCATTCGCGCCTTCGAGTTACCCGCCAACGGCTACCAGTTCCAATAAACAAACGTTCAATGTTTGCGTCCATTTACAGTGAGTATTCCAAAAGTCAACCATCATTAAACTTACCATCATAGACTAATTTCCTCATCGAAAGTTCTCTAATTATTCTGAATAATTTTGGAAACCAAATTTTGCCTTGAGCTTGGATTTTTTCAGGAGTTACAGACGTCCTGACTACCGAATTTGAATGAATCAAATTTCCAGTAAAAAACTTTGCATAAAAGTGTAGTATTTTAAGTTGCCATTATCATTAGGCATTCCCGAAAACTCCTAGAAAACTACAATAAGCAGAAATATTCATAAAACTGTAGTATCTTGGTGATAACATCGCCGACATATTAACGCAGAGCCTGAAGAACGCAGTAAAAAAAGAAGTCAGTGCAGCAAAAGCGTATGGTCTATTCGCAACCACTACAATTTCACACACGAGAAAAAAAGATAAAATACCAAGTTATTTCGCCTTCTCTATGTGCATCTACCAATTCCAACGCCCCCATGGAGGTAGTTACATTGAGCGTACATCAGATTTCGGAACATTATCATTCATGGTTAAGAAACAAACAATATTGATTCATAGCTCTGTTTTATCCCATCTTGTAGATGTATAGCATATTGTTGATATTAATAAGGCATTTAAAGTTGTTTATCGAATTCCGACAAATGCTTATCTTGATTTACAAATTCATCTTCTACATACAGTAGAAGCCATCGGAATCCACCCGAAAAAGCCAAACCTGTCTGTCCAAAAACTTTGCCTGGCCAACATTACATAATTGTGAAAAATTGACAATTTACCCCTCCCTATTATTCTTTTAAAAGTTACTATTGTCAAAGTCGTTTTATTCTTCATCTCTCTAATTGCTTAATACGTGGTCATTTTATTTCCGAATTACTCCTTATTATTCCGACATAACTGATATTCTTGACTATTCATCCCCCGGTTAACTCTTCAATACTGACTAATGGTTGTCAACAGACTTGTCATACTAGATTGTTAAATGTTGGCTTCTCTGTTGCACTGAAAATCGTACACATATCAGAGTAGAGCAGTAGATAAGGTTCTTACTGCAAAGTAAATATTTCTTTGTTCAGTCCTCTTGTCTTCCAAGTGTCTAAAAATGGGGTTCTTTCGATAATGAAAAAGAAACAATGACTACATGAAGAATAGATCTTGAATCCCAGTAAGAGGCAAATTCATTTGGATTAATAACAATGATTTTCAGCCATCTGAACAACAGTCTTCAACCGCTGGTTTCCGGACTTTCAAGGATCTTAATCAGCCAGCCTATTCCTTCTTATGTGGTTGAAACTAGCAGTATCAGAGACTTTATGGAATAATGTCATGCTTTAATTTAACCACGTTTAACTCTTTTCCAAATTTCTCATACATCATCAGCTAACACCAGCCGATAAAGGAGGTGTGGATGGTATAAACAGTAGACAAGTAAGCTGACAGTGTCACTTTCTCTTGAAGCAGTTTACGAAATCCAAATTGTCACAAGTCGACATGAATATATATTCTATATAGGTTCTTATAAACTGACACTCGGTCAATTTATTCTTAGTCTATTAGTTTTAAGCATCAAACAGTAAATAATTAAAGTTTTTTCTAAGAGAATGTAAACTAAAATAAAATATTTAAATAGGTAGAAAAAAGGGTGAATGGATTTATTGATCAGTTATGTAACATATTCTATTGAGTGTAGTTAATTTACTCGTAGTGTAAAAATTCTTGGTCATATTTGTGACAAATAACTGAAATCTGTGATCATTTAGAAACATGTAAGAGTTACAAAAAATTTACAAAATAGTGAGTAACAAACAGTGGTCCATTTGGTTACAAGGATCAAAATTAAACGTGAAAGTACTCCCTGCAGGTTTTCCAATGGTTCTCGAATCGATGTCGGCTCATGATAAAATCCCGTAACCAGACACTCAAATCCCTACAGATCAATATTTGGATATCAATCAAATGCTCACTAACAACTGGCTCTATTCAGGTAGCCAGTGAGAAGTCATAACCAATATGATACAGCAGGTCGAGCGTGATGACTAATGCTCGCTGCCGATGACACTGGTTAGTGGTCGTGCTATGTCGTGAATTGGCAGAAGTTGGAATTCATGGACATTAGATGGTGTCTATGTGGGTTAATGGTTCACGAGCTCGCCTTGTAACCAGAGGGTCCTGGGTTCGAACGTCAGTATGTGTGTACTACTGAGGAGTACCCAACTAAGACGGAATAGCTGTCCAGTACTCTCTGAAGGTTTTCCAATGGTTCTCCAACCGATATCAGCTCATAGTGAAATCACTATTTAATAAATCTGTGAAATACTAAATATGTCAAACACACAAAGACGAATTATGGGGTTTGTGAAGATTCCGATTGTTTCAACTTCTTAGGGTTTGCTCAAGAACCAACATCAGATTGAGAGATCACTGGAAACAGTGGCATACTTGACGGATGTCTCATCCTATTCCGGGACTTTTCATCGGCGAATATCTCAAACCTCAAAAGGGGATCGAACCAAGGGTTTTCAGGTTACGAGGCTAGGCTGGACACAGTGGACCTCATTGCGTCCCGATTACTTGCTAAAGCTTGCAAACATCAATACAGTAGCCAACAGTTAGCTGGCGGTTGATTGATATTTGGAATATGTGATTGTGGGGATTTGGATTATTTAACCACGCAATGAGGACCATATAGATTGGAAATATTTTGCTAGTGAATGACTACAGAAAGAAGTTGACCGTATTCTAGTAGTAAGTTATGATCATTGGGATCCATTGGGTCAGGTATGTGGAGGAATATCAGCGATCCCACTAAATTGGCTAACTGACAGAAGTTTGAATTCATGGGCCACTGAATTCCGGCCTTAGTAGCTAGGTGGTCAACAAGCTTGACCTTGTGACCTGGTGGTCCCGGTTTCGATCCACTATAGGATCAGGGGTTCTCCTTGGAAGAAAGTTCCAAACTAGGGCGAAGCAGCTATCCAATTCCCCTTGGTCTTCAGTAGTCTCTACAAATGATGCTATTTCTTGAAGAAATCTAATAAGTGAAAAATGAGTTAATCAAGAAAGAAGTCCAACACTTAATTTAAGATATAAGAGAGGATTTAACATCTGTTCTGCAACTGAATTCAGTTTGAGGCACCACAGAATGTGTTACTTAAACCGACGTTCAAAGCTCTGCCCACAGTCTTCAAGGTATGAACAAAATCAAGTAAACTACGAGATAAATGTTACACTAAAAATCTTTAGCCTTGTTTCTCCGACTTAATAAAGTGGCTACATTCACTATAGTAAGAAGAAAATTAAACTTTAACACTATTTCACAAAGCAATAACTGTATCGGGCTCTACACAGTTTATAGGTCAACAAAATTCACCCCGCATCGTAATGATAAATGCTTGATTTCTGAAATAAATCTACCACAACGAAGAAGTATGTGCGCTGTAATCTTCTACAATTCAGAAAATTTAAATTGTAACTGAGTTCATCTTTGTTTCAATGAATCAAACTGAGAGACAAAATGCCTGAGTTCCAACCAAATGGTGCAGAGATGGAACTCGCAGCAGCATGTGAGTAAGGGTATACAAATTAATGCGAATTGATGCCGAGATCACTTGAAATGGTCTTTAGATATCAGACCATTGTAGATATGTTGTCTGATGGTTAAAGTTGACAAATACATTTACGTTTCAGTTCTATGCTCTACTCTAATAGTGTGGTGAGAGCTGTCTACTAGCCAAGTGGTGGACAGGAATTGAGGTCAATGTTTATGTATCAAATATTAGCCATGTTGTGGTGAGAGAGGGTTGCTGGCCAAATTGGTTGACAGTAATTGAGGTCAAAGGTCAAGGTGGACAGGCGGATACAGTTAACATATAGATGAACGGACACAGCCACAAGAGATGCAATGTTAACTTTGTGTGAGAAACAACCAATCAACAGACTGTATTTTCTACTAACATTGACCTACAATAATGTACATCAAAATCTATAAATACGTGTTGATTTTCCGTAATAAACGTTCTGTTGCCTGGCCCTTGTCTTCTGTTGTTACAATAGAACATACATATATATCATTTTTAAATAGAAAACCATTTGTGAATCTAGTGGTAGTGTAATAAGGTTGTTAACAAATATCAGTGAGAACCAACATGTCAAGCGGACGACAAATAATCAGAAAAATTAATAGAAACAACTTAAGGTTGGAAATAATTGCAAACATTTAAACAAGTGGACTGCATAATGCATAATACCTGAAAAAATAAGGAATAATTAAGAAATAAATGAGGGTTCAGATAGATTACTCAATCAGCAGTTGAGCATGAATCAGTCAGAATATATAAAATAATTAGGAAAATGATAACGTTTAAGAGGCTTATGCGGAGGAAGAATTTGTCAGCCTTTTTACATTCATGTATCGATGGCGAGAGTAGAGAAAGTGGTTTCACGAATTTCTTCTGAACACACAGGCCTGGCTTCTTTACGTGGATCCCGTAGGCTTCAGATGTATGCGGAAGACAAGCAATTGCTTGTTTTTCGAGTGTGAAACTGTAGTGCTTGTGAAGAGACAGTGTACCTCTGCTGCACTGAACGCTGTTTTAACTGAATTCTTCCAATGCTTTGCTACTGTTTTACTGATGTTATCACCAAGAAACTGCAGCTTTACGGAGAAGGGCTTTTTCGAAGCTTTCACCAATAATGACTTGCCTCAACGTTACACTCATATTTTTACCAATGAACTTATCCGGATAACTACTTTTACTGATGATCTTAGGCTGCTTATTTAGAAAATTGTTTTATCGGATTATCCTAACTGTATGAACCGTACACTTGACTAAATTTCATTTATATTTGAAAGGTCTAAAATTCTAAAGTTAAGTATATTAACCTGTTGTTCTATATCCCCTATAAAGACTCCTTATTGATGTAGCACCCTTTTCTCCGGTGAAAATATGAGAAAATATTTTGATCCTGTTAGGATTTAAATCAGTGACCTACGTATTAGTAGTCTGGTGCCGTACTAATCGAGCTACGAAACCCGACAGCTAACTGGATGTTCATTTCATATTGTAATAACCAGATGTCATGGTGGCGAATGTTATATGCTAGCCCGTTGTCCATCAAACTAGCTGCTCAACCTCACATTCATCCGCAATTAGGAAAAACAGAATTCGGAAACTAGCCATTATTGCAGGACTGTATGTAACCAATCACATTATATCCTAATGGGATCAGACAATCAGGCTATATGGAATTGATCTCTAGAAAGAGTTCATCACTCTGCACTTTCAATATCCATTTTTATCTTTGACCTCTGTAGATTGTTTAACAAGTGAAGGGAGTTAACATTTTTATTAAATAGTTCTCCTTAAAACCAAATGTTTTCTAACAGTATAAAAGAATAGTACTTAGTCAAATCTGGAGCGCAATCATCCACCTCTCCATGCAAAATATTAAGTCATGTCATCATTGAGAGTCTAAAAGATGCTCCGGATGAAAGCAATTCTGCCCCAAGCAAGCTGGAAACGGAAAATCTAATCATAAAAAGATCATTTGTCCAATCATTTCAATGACTTTTATCGATTGGAGTGGAGTGAATCATGTGGTGGGCCGTCCAGTGTATGAAGACTTTAGAAGACGTGCACTTCGCAGATGATTTCTGTTTAATTTCAAACAAAATCAAAGATCTATAGATGAAAACAAATAAATCGGTAGAAGAATTATCAAAGACAGAACTTCAAGTAAACATAGAGAAGACGAGAGTGATGAAAGCAACCACTCACTACCGACGGGCGAAATATGAAGAAGTTCACCACTATCCCTTATCTTAACAGCGTCGATTCATTTACAGGTGGCAGAAATGAAGATATCAAATGCTTTGATATGGTTCAGAGTCTTGGCTCATTTCTCATGAGAAGTAATTCCTACAGGCTTCAGATTTTTAACAAAAGCAGCCTTCAATCCGTGATAAAAGTCAGATGATCAGCCAGGAAGGAACAACCAGAACAGGGAACTCTGCGAATGAACCAGTCAATAACATATTCCTTTTAAAATATGCAGTCGGGAGTGGAAATGGACAGAACACACGCTGAGGAGACGATTCAGTGGGTAGTAGGAAACAGGTGTTTGGGCGTCTGTGTTTGATACAGTAGAGATCTTTTGAGGAATAAATGAGAGAATATGGGCAGTTGTGAGGCAGGCTGAGGAGGATTTAAGGAAACCTGGATGAATTAGAAATGTGTTGCTGAAGACCTACGTTCCACTCACCGCCTGGGGGGATAACAAAAATAATAAGAAGAATACGTAGTCAAAAAGATAGCTGTAGTACGACAGGCATTCATTCGAAGTCACACGTGAATAGTAGTCAAACCAAACGCATTTCTTAGAAAAGACAGTTATGTATGAACTTACGAACCACGAAAACTGTCAGTACATAAGCTTAAAAATATATATTTATAAGTAATGAATATTCACTATTCGGAAGAAAAGCGTACATAAATCAAAGAAAAATATACATTGCCTATTTTTGTCTGTCAGACTTAAAATACTTTTACGAACTCTCATCTTACTTCAATAGGCATTATTAAGTGTGTAGCCATAGCGCCACATTTTAAGTTGTTCAACGCATTCAGTTTTTGGCACAAGTAGATATCAGGTGTTGTAGTCTTAGCTGTAAAGGATTATAGTAATGCCAGTAGTAAGAGATGTCTAACTATACCAGGGAGAACTTGACATTTCAACTCATTAAAGGGAATATATGCTGAGAGAATATATAATTATGATTTATATATGTATATATATCTTGGTAATTGTTGCACTTTATTTCTATATTGTTTTTCCTTTTCGTAAAGTAACTGTAAATCTTATTATCCATTCTTTTTCAGTTCACCTGTAGAAATATCAGTTAACGAAAATCAGTTACTTATACAGTTTTAATAATGTTAACGTATTGATTACTATAGCCTAACTTCTGAAATGAAATGAACTGCAGCAGATTTATGATGATTGTGTATACCATGGAATAAATATATATTAATTTATGGCATTTAACTCCTACTGTTTTGTACCAAACTATAATCTGGTGAACATATTTGTAATGAATGCGTTTTCGAAAACAAACCCCTGTTATTCATTATGTTAAATGTCTGTGGTTAATAATAATATTATTGATAATAAACAAATGGTGAATATCGTTCATAATATTAGTCACCAGCTAAGAAAACAAACAAATAGTGATATAATGTTAGTGAATAATGATTAGATGAGACGCTCATCTCCACCCATCGGTCAACACAAACATGCACAAGCTGTTATCCAGTGGTATCAGAGAAAGTCTTTCCTGTCGGCATCTTGAAAACACTTAGAGCTAAAGACAGTGTAATGGAATAAAATCGGTTATCACAACGCGTTTTTTTGATGATAATCAGCTTTCATGTCTCAGGCCTTCGACAGCGTAGACCGAGAAGTAATTTGGAAACTACTTCAATACTAGGGCGGACCTCAAATCTTTGTCAACCTCATTCAACAGCTAACTATATCACAATGCCACGCGTCAAGTGACCCACAACGGGAAACTCAGCGAGGCGTTTGAATTGCATACAGAAGTGAGAAAAGGCTGCCAACTACTATCACCCAAGATGATATTCTTCATTGTGGTGGACTGGATTATGCGTCAGGCTGTACACAGGGAGTGAAAAGACAGGAATAGGTTTGACCACCGATAAAGCTTTCAAGTTTTCCAATAATCCAACGATAAAAATCTGAATAATTTCCATAATTTTCAGCCATATTTCAGTTATATGGACGACATATTTGTTATTTGTGGCAACGAATATGACCATTATCAGTTACTACAGGTATCCAGAGACAAAACTCACCATCGAAATTGAAAACGATTCTGAATCCCCTTTCTTTATGTTGAACTAACAAGCCAATCCGATGGAAGGTTGTCAATGTCTGTCCGTAATAGACCTAAATGGAACGAGCAACTGACACGGTTCTACAGGTGGATGCCTGCAGAACACAAACGAAATTCAGTTATATTTCTAGCGCTTTGAGTCTGACATATCCCTAAAACTGACGCTCCAGGAGGGGTAGATCTGTGAGGATCACTCATCTAGAATACATATCCACCAAGAATTAGTGACAAGAACATGAGACAGAAACTTCAGAAAGATGTAACGTCATTCATGGCAAAACAGAAGCAATATATGAACCTTTTTTCAAGGGAAACCTAGCTTGTGATGACCTTCAGAGAAGAATTTCTTAGTCTTTGAGAAGGATATTCTTCTCACGAATCCTGACAATACCATTTTACAATTACCTGTCGATCTGAAGAAGCCTGAGGAAAGATCTTGCATAAGTCAGTTCACCGGCTGTAATGCAGCCAGATATACTGTTTGATTAACACTCAAAAACATTGCAGTTATCAGTTAAAGAAAACAGTCAGTGAAAACAGAACATTTCACCCGAACTAACTCTTCCTTCGAAGAAATCCACAAAGTGAAGAGTAGCCTGCCGAAGATGGAATGCTAACATATCCTTTGTGTTGATGAAGTTCTGGCCGATCAGAAAGAGTTACCTGAACTATGCATTCAAAAGATAATTCTTCAGCTATTGATAATGAGCCTGTCTTATTCAACCAGTGTTGCGTTTTTTAACTCTCCTATTCCTATGAACTCTTTCGTAATACCACATTTCACTGGCCTCTTCATCCCTCCTGATTACAACTCACAAAATTACTAATCTTACTGCGTAGCTCTGGCATCCTTACTCAACTTATCTTATGTATCAGTTATTATTGACAAGTAAGCTTATGACAATTCATTTCGGCAAGGCTTCCTTCCGATTGCCTCCAACCATCTAGTACTAACAATTCATTTCTTTCATTGGTATATCCTATTTTAGAAAAAAGTAAATAAATGCGATCATACGGTTAAAGAAAATGATTTAACCGAAAAGGGCATCTTCAAGGATCAGTTTATTTTGAGAAATCTGAATATAATTTTGAATTTGTAAATAGTGTAAGTTAAAACTTCTGTATCGCCAGTTTTTCTTCGTGGACTGGAAACATCATAGGAGACATGGATGTATACGATTGAGGTAATACTGATTGTTTGACTTTTGTAACCGAAACCAGTGAAATTTGTGTGATATACACCTAATTTTTGTTATTTCCATGATATCAGGCAAGAAAAGATATGAAACTGAGTTAGAGTCATTCATCATAGTAGCAGAAAGAATATTGGCATGCCATTACTGACTTCCGAACTTTGAAACAGAAGTTATTTAGGGAGACAGTTCAAATTATTGTTGCCCTACAATAAATCAAATGTAGTGTAGTTTTAGTCCACTTATTGATTCTAACATTATCTGTTTGCTCACGAGCTAATATAACTTTCAGAAGCATTGAAAAACCTGGGGATGCTGGAAACCTGTTTCGTTCTAGTTTGGGGCTCTTCACCAGTACTAACCCTAAACCAAGTTTGAACCAAGGAATTCCAGGTTATGACGTCAACTCGTAGACTATTAAGCCACTGGGATCCAATACAATGGCCATGCCATGAATTCCACCTTCTGCCGATTCGTGATATGTATAGCGCAACCTCCAACCGATATCGTCATAGGTGGAAAACAGTTGTCTTGCCTGACTTTGTTAACCGCTCTGATCACGACTTCTCATTGGAACTCCAGGAAACTTTCTGTATACAGCGAGTCACTTGTGATCATAAGATTGATTATCAAAAGTTGGCTTGTAGTATAGTATTTGATTAGTACACTGGTGATACGCTTATAATGAGCTACTAGTGAAGTTAACAAGACTGACAGGAACAAAAGCAATTTTTGTTGAGACATATATATAATTTATATAAAGGAAACCATGAATCCCAATTCTAATATCACAATTTTCAGCTAATAATAATTGTAACAACTGAAACCCAAATGTTATGATTTGAATGCAGGAAACCAATCTTTGTGTTCTGTACAACTAACCGAAACTTCTTTGAGTTGTTCACAATCACAAAGTTCTCCGACGACAGAAAAAAGACAGTTATTTGCCACAAAATCTGCGATACTATTTAACAATAATAGCATATCAAAAACTCAAAATTACTTCAAGAATGCTGTTAAGCGACTACATAGATAAGAGAATTCGCCAGTACAAAAGGAGTACTTTATAGCAAAATACGTTAGCCGAAATTCAACTGTAAGCGGAACCTGAGAATCAGGTAGAATATTCCCAGAATATATGCATCAAAATTCTGTTAGCTGGCACCACACATGAAACACTTCTGTCAGGCAGTCCAAGGTCAGAATGACCCCGACTCAATCAAACAAAATCGCATTCGTAGGTAAAGTAGATTATCAGTACAGTCATAAAACCATATAAAGAGAAGCATTAAAATTCAAGATTAAACAAAAGCAAAGAAGTCGTGACCAGTAGGGTACAGCGGTTCGAACGTAAAGACAAATACTCACTGTCAATAACATTGGTTAGTGGTCGTGCTATGTCGTGAATTGACAGAAGTTGGAATTCGTGGACGATTAAATTCGCGTCCACTGGCTTAATGGTCTAGGAGCTCACCTTATAACCAGAAAGTCCTGCATTTGAGTTTCAGTGGGTGTGCACAGATAAACAGTCTCGAACTAGGGCTAAACATCTGTCCAGTACTCCCTAGTTTTCCAATGGCTGTCTAACCAATGTCAGTTCATGATAAAATTCTGTAACCAACCAATCAAATGCCTACAAACCAATACTTGAAAGGCAAATAATGTGGATCATGCCAACAGACGATATGGAAACGTCAGAATAATGATAAATATGGCCTAGGATAAAGAAAGAAAGCAATTATAAAGCTAGTTAAAATATTCAATGTTGTGAATAACTCGTTCAGGGATGTCTTTCCAAACAATTATTCCGTTACAATAATATCTTGATTTTCTCTGTCTCATTAGATTCTCCTCAGTATTGTTTAGTGCCTTTTGTTCCCCTAACTTTTCTACTGACACATGCAAATATTCATTGCTTCTTTGATGACATTGCTCCACATACTACTTATATCTATTTAGAAGTAACATACAACTCAAAGGCAAGTGGTAGTAAATTATGAACATTGCATTCTTCAAATTCCGTTTTTTATTCATTTCTGACCTCAATACAGACCACAATAGTAATGAAATTTGACTACTATTACTATTACTACTACTACTTTCAAGGTGAATTTTATCATTAAACAGTGACTGTTTTGCTAATTAGGATGTTACTTTCAAGAAAGTAATAAGGAAGTTAAAATGCAACATAAAAAAATTCTGTTTTTACGCAAGAAACAAAAGAAAATAGAAGAAGAGCAGGAACTTTTCATAAATAACTTTTGATTTGGGCTTAAATTCATTTTGTTTTCAGTATTTTTCTAAAATTTTTCTATTCCTGTACATTCCTAGTGGGACAGGGCTTCAAGCCAGAGACTTGAAGTTTCTGTAGCAGTGGTGCTTCTTTTTATGAGATGGGGTTGCCAGCCTTATACCAAACCTTCCTTCTTTACCAGTCGTATTATTGGCTTAGCGAGGTAAAGGAGTGCGTCTGTGGCTAGGAATGGAACCCCGGACTACATGCACGACTGGTGAGCATTCTACCGCTGTGCCGCTGACGCATCAGTATATTACAGATTGTATTTGTTTCTGTTGACAAGTCATTCAACTAAAAGCTAATTTCGGCAAATCAAAAAAATATATATTTTCTCCCTAATTTAATAGACTATAACTGTGAGGAAAAAAATCCTAATAGTGAACTCTTCTCAATATTGCGGACTAATTTAAGTTTGGTTAAATGTCTTTTCTCAATTAAGCGTTTGAAATAATCAGGCTAAGAGAAAAGGAATGTATTCAGATTTGTTGTTATGATGACAGAAAATCATCCTTTCAGGATATCAAGTAATAATTATAATAAATAAAACATTTCTGGAAACTAAGCAGAACTGGACAGCTATTTTATCTTGGTTTTGGACTTTTCAGTAGTGCGTCTATTCCTATGGCTACTCGTGCCGTCAGAGATCGAATTAGTTTGAAAATCAGCTACAGGTTTGAATTCTAACTCTTCGTGACTCTCGACATTTGTAAAAAATTATATTTGTAAAATCTCAGCGAGATTGAAATGAGTAATTCCAACGTTTCGTTTGGCAATCTGGTCCGAACTTCTTCAGGGAAATTAATCGAAATTAACATAACAGAGGTTTATATATAAAAGGAACATCAATTGTTTTTAAAAACTTTGTCCAATCACGAGTCATTCAACAAGTATCAACAGGTGTAATAAACAAACTTTTATGAGCTGTGATCAAAATTTGACCTCCGAATTGCAATATTGGTCTACCTTTGTTAAACACTTTAAACAGAGTGTGTATATGTGTGTGTGTGGGGGGGTGTGAAAAGTTGTAAAACATTGCTTAACGTCTCCATAAGAAGATATGGACAGTCGAGAATATCGACCAAGTATTAATAATTATTGATACATATCCATTTTTTATTTATTAATAAGGATTTCCTATGCATCAGCTAACATCACGCCTTCATCTCTGTTCAAACTGTTAGTATCTAGAATTTTATGATTAGACGTATTTTCAAAATAATGGTGTTTAGGATTAGAGTTTAGTAGAAGCACCTTGTCGGACTTATTGCTTTGCCTTCTTTCTGAAGATTGAGCTGCTTTATTCGTCCTACTGGAGTTGTCAGGTGACTCAACAGCTACGGATTTAGGATATGCATTCTGTTGCAGACAACGGAGAGTGAAAACACGATGATTGTTCCAATTACACAGTTTCTTTGTTAATTTAATTCGATTGCAAAATAATTCAAATGAACTGTGGTCATAACTCTCCATAACTCTCATTATGGATTTACTGACAGTGTGTTCATCCAATTTGACTAAGATGAGCCTCTAGAAGGTGATTTAATAACCAAATGATCAATAGGAATTATCTACCTAACTGAAATAGGCACAATAGTCAGACTGGGAAAAATGACTACAACAAGTTTTATTAGACAAAAACTAGATGTCTCATGTCAGTAAAACCCCAGAAATTAAAATCGCAGATTGACAGATCTGACTGGTTGTTATTCCTCAGAGAATTAGGCCTTGAATAAAGGAATCAAAACAGTCTAATAGGGATATCATATCCGTATACTACATAAAACAATGCCGTCACAGCTGATAAAGAAGCTTTCTCATCCTAACAACACCAAGGGTGATCATTTTTCGTAAAAGCTAAACGAAAATGCATCCTATAGCCCCTAATATGTCTTAGCTTTTATCTTCAAGTTCCAGACTATAGCGAATTTCAAGGATTCCTAATTGATGTTGGTTCTTGAGCAAAATGTACATTGAAACTAAATCGAATTGTCACTAATAATAATAAGCGAGACAACATTTACAGCACGCAGTGGTCAAAATCTTAACCTTTCCTTATTCTTTGTCAAAAATCGTAAAAGAACTTGGACTAAATAAGGATATTAGTATTTTCATTACGGCTTCTTTGAAATCATTTGTTTATAAGTCAAAAACGAACATGTTTCTTTTCCATTTGCAGTATGACCAGCAGTATGAAAAGCTTGGATATACGCGCTAGTATTGAAGCTTCTCTACTGGAATTTCTCACCATACTCAAAATTTTTACACTGACAATAAATTTTAACCATAGTTATGAACCAGTTGCATAAAGAATTGGTATGCCAAGACAGTGCTGCAGACTATCACACATAATGTTCTCAGTTGTGTGGAATGGATTATGCACCAGGCTGTGCAAAGTGAGAAGACAGAAATACGTTTGACCGTTTAAAGGATTCTAGGAGATCTACATTCCTCGGATGTCACATAAATTCGAAAACTTGTAGGCAAAAACCAACAAGTTGGCAGAAGAGTCGTGCAGTGAAGACAGGTCTTTAAGCGAACAAAGAGAAGAAGGAGGGGGTGAAGGCAATAAACCAACAGCAACAACAAGCTCCAATCACTATCACTTGAAGAAATCTGGAAGAGATCATTCCTTTCACTTATGTAGGAACTACGAGTGGGACATATGAGGATGTGAAAACCAGAGTCAGGAAGGCAAAGTAGCACATCATCGTTCCTGAGTCAATCTGGAAATCTTCTACAGTCAGAAGCATAAAGAACAAGATCAGGATTTCCAACACCAGCGGCAAGTCAGTCAGTTCTTCTTTGTGGGTCAGAAACTTGGCGTGTCATGCGAAGCAACTCCAACAACCTACATACTATTATCAATAGCTGGCTTTGCTGGCTGCAAACCGGGGGCGAGCTAGTCAGAAGGAATCAGCATTAGGCAACTCTGGGTACAAACTAATTGAGAACCGATTACTCTGAAAATATTCCGGAGAAAATGGAGGTAGGAAACTGTAGAATCACATCAGGCATCAGGCCATCGAAAGAGAGCCAAATAGAAAACGGCGATTTTGGTGTGAGTCCGATAGTAAAATAGAGGATACCGTATGACTAGGAGAGCTTATGGACAGTTGTGGAATCAACTAGACAGGACTGAAAAGCACAGGAAAAAATAGGCATACGCTGTTGAAGGCCTAGGTTTCACTATAATCCAAAGGAATAAGTCATAAAAAATGCCAATTTTCTGCAGAAGTAAACAAATACATAGAAAATCTGAATAGAAATTACGATTACTTCATGCATTTTCATCTTTTTTTCATTTTAAAGGTTATACAAAGCGGTATAAATTAGGCAAACCAGTGCACTTTAACAAAGCCCTGTGTTCTTTCTTAACATTAAAATGAAAACCGTTTTTCATGAACACATTAATTAGTTAAAGAACAAACAAATAAATACACATGAAAAGAAATTTCGTCCTAATTTAAAATAATCAACGTTGTAATAATTTAAAATATAAAGGTTATATTTAACCCCTGTATTATACTTAATAGGCTCCGTTTCTTGTCGACAAAAACACATGAAAGGAATATCAATTTAAAGTCAATCTCTTATGTCTTTTTGTTAGATTAAACTTGTGGCATTAATCAATCTATGCTACCTGTAATAATTTGTGCTTTCAATAATAATATTATTAGGTAATTTTGTTAAATAGGAGACATTTCATTTCATTCCTTTGCTATTCGATTGGAATATAGAACTGCAAGCTTAAGATTTGAAGTTTAAGTGGCGATTGGTGTTATGTTTTTATGAGATGAATTCCCTAGCCTTACACACATCCTTCTCTCTCTCTCTCTCTGTCGAATTTACTATTGCCTAGGCGAGGTGTAGGAGTGCATCCGTCGGGAATTGAACCTGAAGCTCGTGCTAGGCTGGTAGTTTTGTGTCTCTGAGCCATCTACATATTAAATGAAACAGAGAAGTAATTCAACTATGAAAATTACATTTGAATTATCTATTTACGCACATTTTATTTAGACAAGGCAATAAAAAGACGTAATTTATCTGAATCGTGTGTAATGTATTTGCGCAACACATTTCGAACAATCTGAACACACACACACACGGACTTGTCATTGGAATATTTAAGAAATTAATAAAGAGTTAAGAGGTGAGAAAATAGGCTTAGTTGAAGTTAATAGGGCATATTAAAGGTCAAAATAACAGTGAAGATCACTAAACCAAATAAGAGAGTTAATAGTACATCTACCCTGGCTGGTATTAAAACAAAGTTTACGAAGGAAGGTTTAGTGTGATGACGAATTGTTTTTTAACTCAAAAACGTGGTTCAAACTTCCTAATTGCCAGCCAGGTCTTCCACAGACTTTAGGATGCGCCTCAAATGCGTCTTATACATAGCTGCAAAAAACATGTAAACATCAATTTTATGTTCTGTCTCTATAACATGTTTCTCAACAGAGGAGCTAGGTCGTCTGTTCTCACCCTCAATAGGTCCTGGCTATCCGATCTGCTTCTGAAACCATTTAGGAATATGCTCTGAAGCCCTTACTTGCTCGCAGAGATGGGTGAGTCCTCCATATGTATGTGCGGCTACACATGCATTCAAATTGGTAAATACAGAGGGATGTTTTTTATCTATAGCCATTAGAAAGTTTAAACCACCTTTATCAGTTCAAAGTGACAATTCGTCATCACACTGAACCTTCCTTCGTAAACTTTGTTTTGATGCCAGCCAGGGTAGTTGTACTATTAACTCTCTTATTTAGTCCTTTTAACTTGACGTGAATCTATTTTCTCACCCCTTAACTCTTTATTAATTTCTTATATATTCCAATGACAAGTCCGTGTGTGTTTGATCAGATTGTTCGAAATGTGTTGCGCAAATGCATAACACAATTCAGACAAATTACGTCTTCTTTTGGCTTTGTCTAAATTCATAAAGGGAATCAATTGATGTAAATATTTTATTTAAATATTCATTAACGTCGTATAATTTTTTTCATTCTTCAAATATGTTTTCATACCTTGGCATGTGTTACTCACAAGATTCTGTAATTATTATCATTATTCCCTTGGATTCCGAGTGAAACATAGGGATTCGACAGAACATATCCATTTTGTACTGTTCTGTGAAGTCCTTTTCAGTGGGACCCACTGCCCCCCCCCAAGAGCTTTTATCTCCTCTCCACATGATCTCCTCCATATCATTCGCAGACCAATGCCAAGCTAGTCGTTTTCCTTTCAGGTAGCCTACTAGCCATGGTCTGGCACGCGATATGACTGAATGATTTCCTCAGCATGTGTTCGATGTATCTCCATTTCCTTGAGAATATTTCATTACCAGTAAGTTCTTGGTTGGTTTGTTCCTGGAGTTTCTTGTTGCTACTTCTTTCTGGTCAGATGCTGCTGCTGGATTCAACATAGAACTTGGCACCGAAGTGCAGCAGTTCCAGTTGCCACGTTCCAAATAGCACACAAAGGTAGACAGGAAAATGAGAGAAGAGAATCAATAGAATTTAGATAAGTATAAGAGTGAAACAGAATGAGTAATGGTAGAAAGGAATATGAAAGATTACAGAGACTGAATATATCTGCGTAAGCCATTGACAACGATTTTGAGCCATGACACCTATTGTCTCCAGCCATTGATTCTTACAGTCCCGAGGACGGGCCCCAACCCGGAAGTCTGCATCTCCCTACCTGACTCAGTTTAACTGTCAGGGATTTCATGGATTGATGAGGCCATGTTTTTGTTTGGCCACCACTTACTCTTTACCAAGCTGCACCTATATCAGCTAGTAATGCCCGTCGGGGGAGACGATGGCTAGGCATGCACAGCACGTGACCTAGCCATCTTAATCTATGTAACTTCATAGCCTCTTCGAGTGATTTTCCCTCTTTGCCCAACACTCTACGCCTAACGTCAACATTACTTACCTTATTATACCACCTAACGAGAGAAAGAGATCGTAAACATCTGTGGTCAAAAACAGACAATCTCTTCATGTCTTCCGCTCTCAATGGCCACGTCTCACCGCCATAGAGGAGGACGGAGCGAACTGCTGAGCAGTACACACGTCCCTTGGTTGATAGCCGGATGTCACGCCTACGCCAGAGACGGTGTAAGTTAGCGAAAGCAGCCCGAGCTTTCTGGATCCGTGCTGTGATTTCGTCACCAATCAATCCGTTGGTGCTGATACAACTTCCCAAATAGGTGAAGTGGTCAACATGTTCTATCACTTCACTCCCTACCACTAAGCTAGGAGTTGACGTAGTCCAGTCCTGTAGCAGCATCTTACATTTCACAGGGGCGAATCGCATGCCAAATATACGAAGATTGCTGCTCAAGGTGTTCAGAAGACTCTGCATTTTGTCAGCGTCCTCCCCTAACAGGACTATGTCGTCTGCGTATTCTAAGTCTATAAGAGTATTCCCTGGTAACAAGTCGATTCCTAAGTCGTTAAGTTCAGTTAACGATACTTCCATTAGTATATCTATGGTGAAGTTAAACAGAAAAGGGGAAAGTGGACATCCCTGACGGGCACCACTGTTTGTTATCAATTCAGATGACAATTCCCCATAAGCCCTTACACGGTTACGTGAGTTTGGGTAGAGTGCCTTGATTAGTGCAATGTATTTTCTTGGCACTTCCTTCATAGTCAAACATTGCCATAGTACCTCTCGATCCACGGAGTCGAAGGCCGCCTTCAAGTCAAGAAATATGGCAATTGTTGGACGCCTAAAAGTGTGTCTTTGTTCTAGGATCTGTCGGAGAGTGAAGATATGATCTATGCACCCTCTACCTGGCCTAAAGCCCGCCTGATTTTTCCTCGTTTGTTCCTCCCGAGTTCGGCTTAGTCTGTTCATGATTAGTGAGCCTAGGATTTTAGAAACTATGTTCGTTAGGCTGATTCCTCTATGATTATCACATGAGGACTTGTCTCCCTTCTTGAATATTGGTGTAATGAGTGACTTACCCCAGTCTGATGGAACCGTCTCTGATTCCCAGACGTTACCTAGTACCTTAGTTAAACTATATACTAGCATGTCACCCCCATATTTAAACACCTCCGGAATAATTCCGTCGGGTCCTGCCGCTTTGCCTCGTTTCAAATTACAGATAGCTTTTGTGACCTCACTTACAGACGGCGGGCCAGTGTCTATATCCTATTCGGGTGTGTGCTGGATGGTGGGGAGGCTCAGTGTGGCTGTAGGCAAGTTAAATTTTTCCTCAAAGTGTTCTTTCCAGCGTTCGAGGCGTCTATCCTGAGAGCTAATTAAGGAGCCATTTTTCTCAGAAATAGTCTCACTTATGATTTGCCTTCTCCCACCCGTTTCCCTGATGAGTCTAACGAGTTGCCTAGTGTTGCCTATCGCCGATGCTTTTTCCATCTCTTTCGCCTTTGTCAACCACCACTGTTCACGGTCCTTGCGGAGACTTTTCGTAAGTTTCCTTTTGTGCAGCTTTCGCTCCTCATTGAATTCGGAGCTTGCCGGAATAAGTCTTCTAGCATCTATCAGTTCGGATGAGGCAGTCGAAACCCAATGGTTTTTACTCACCTTTGGATGATCGTCAGAATGGAGCTAGTGAAGTCAGCTATTCATAAAAGTGATCAGTGGTCTGTTGGAAATGCTTTTCGTGACTCACATAGGGATAGTGACTTAACCTTGGTGTTGAAAATCTGAATTTTGTAGTTTATACTGAGTGCTTTAAATACTTTAGTGAAGAGGGATTCTGTACGGGTTCTGAATATCGAAGAGTCAGATTAAGTTGCGAAGAGGACAAATAAAGATCATTGTGAAATGGCATGGAAAGCATGAGTGACAGTCAAGAGAAGGAGAGTGTAATCAAGTTTCACAAACTGAAGTTTCAATGTAAACTTTTGATATTTTGCGAAATAAGCAGTTTTGCTGAAAAATTCCTCTATATTCATTATTACAAATGACGACAACTGATATAACCATATATATGAGCATTCCAGTGCAGTCATCATGGATATTGGAGCGCTTCTCATGACAATGAGTTAACTGCATATTGGCGCATCCTCCTGAAAAGCAACTATAGTTAAGCTGCTGACTGATGAAATATTAATAACAGCGCAAATACTTTACACGATTCAGATAAATTACGTTTTCTTATTGCTTTGACTTAATAACTTTAGTATCATTGGGTGAGTCTCTGATCACTTGTTATATTTGAAGCCATCGCTAGTGGATCACAAGTCATGCAATGCTTTGAATTTCTCTTTTCTCCCTAGTAGACTTCCAAACTCTGTATCAGCCTCTCTGTAACAGTCATCTACACTGACATAAGCCACTTTTCTACTCGCCACAACAGAATTCCTAACATCATCAGATTTGCTTTGTTTTATCCCTTAAGACAGAAGCTTCATTAAATACCTGTGGAGATGAAATTATTCTGTTTGATAACACAAAGATTATCTGACCTTTGATACACCAGCGAACCTTATTTTCACTTTCATTTGGTGTAAACAGTGTGAACACATTATGCTAGAGAAACTTAGTTTTTACATGCAACAAAACATCCACATTTAGACATTTAAAAGAGAAAGAGATTGGACGAAGAAACATTTGCTTTCCAAATAGATCCTCATCTATACGTTTACTCTAACATAAAGAGAATTTTCAACACAATACGGAAAAAACAACCAATCTAGTGGTAATACGTTTGTTAGTAATAATTAGCTAGTATCAACATGCCGGGGGGGGGGGGTGATAATATTAGTGAAGTAGTACCACAGCGTCTGAAGAATAAAGCGGAAATAACATTCACTGTAGTAGAGGTCCACTGTCTGTCTCTTCAAAACCACTACAATATTATGTTCGTGAGGTAAGGACAAACTAATTCATTTCGTCTCCACTAGCTCCCATGGAGCTAGTTCCATTGGGAATGTAATTACTTAGGATCATCACCGGACTTCCAAGCAACATCATGCATGCTTGAGCTCTATTTCATCACACCTTGAAGATAGTGAACATGCAGTTGGTGGTGAGAAAGCATTTAAAGTTGTTTATCGTATTCACAACAGAATGAATTTGGCCTTATGATTCCGTTTTCTATATAAAGCATGAGTGATCGGAATCCACATGAAGAAGCCAGACTTGTGTCTTCACAAGAAATTCGTGCAGCCAACTTCCTCACATTAGTCATCGTCACATGGATGTGAAACAGTGACAACTTCCCTCAGCCTCCAAGTCTTTAACAGTTTATCATTGTCGAAAACATCCATTCATTATTCTGACTAATTCATCTCTCTAACTGCTTTATATGTAGTAAATTTGAACACTGATTTATTATTTCCGAATTACTCCTTCTTTTTCCAAAATTATGCACCACACAATCCACTCGTTTACTTTTTTGCAGTCATTTCCACCCTCCAGTTGTTATATTCATATTCTTTACTGATTATCATCCCCTCAGAATGCTCATTTTGGCTGATTGTTGTCAACAAACTGGATTGTCACCACGAGATTGATATATTGTTTCTTTTTGCTTCGTATTGACAATGCTAAACGTGTGTATATCCGAGTAGAGTCATTGATGAGGATCTCATTGATAGGTAGATATTTCTTCTATCAAGACATCAAGTCACTGGAGACTAATTAGATCTGTTGCTATTCCCTACGCTTGTTTGTTACTTATACTTGATAGAAAACAGCCACATCTATTGTATGGGGCTCCATGCACTACAAACCGCTCATGCTGACGTTGGTGGAGTGGGAGTCAGATGTGAATTTTACTGGTTGTAACTCGTGTGCACTTGCTAAGTTGCGATACCCCACCACCTGCCAACGAAGTTTTATTTCAAGGTAATCTGAATAGTACAGTTGCTTGCTCATACATCCTCGTTACGATCAGGTGAATAATACTATGCAGTTTTGAGACAAATGGAGTCTATATGGAATTCTTGGTCGGAGCATAGTCACCAAATAATATACTGTACAGTCACAACATGAAATGAAGAAGATTTCGACGCATTCTTGAAATTTTTATGGAGATTATGTCACTACCTTTATGTTCTTAGAAAAACTATTTACCTAATAATTCTGTAAAGATTTCATCCATTCCCATGTAGACATTGTCGAGGATGAACTTTAGTTAGTGTCGGCGGTATATCTCTGATTAACAGGATTTAGTTGTAGGTCGGTGGCTGGATGTTAAACGTGATTAAGATTTAATCTGATAGTGCTAGGACCCATCAGCCTAAGATATTGTGAAACAGCTGTCTAGTGCTTCACTGACTGATTCCATTCGTTAATTGTCATCAACGTCTGAAACAATTTTATGGAAATATTTTTCGATAATACTGACTACAAATTCGACACCAATATTTATTCTCGTAATTATAAGTATCTGCGCCAGCGGTTCAGCGGTAGAATACCCATCGATGACACTTCATATACTCCGGTATCCGATCACTGACCGATGCAGTCCTAAACCTCACTCGGCTGGTAGCATGCACAGAACCCGCCAAAAGCAACATCATTGCTACTGAAATTTTAAATATGTAGCTTGTGGCTCTATATTTCACTCGGAAGGCAAAAGGAACCAAAAGTATTCCGAATATTTTAAAAAATATTATAAGGGAACGGTATACACCTCCTTAAACCTTCCCAATGTATTAAGCTGATTACAGCATTTTCATTACAATTAAACCGGATGTTTGAAAACTTTTACAGAAGTACTACAGAGATATCAGCACCTATGATAAAAGCGTTAAGTGCTCATCAAACGGAAATAAGATAGAGGTTTCTGCATTGGAAGTCATTTATATAGGCTGGTGGATAAATATTCTAAAGCCAGCAGTGAAGATGTTGTCCAGAAAGACAATGGGAAATTCACAGTCAAATTAATGCTCACAGTGACATCAATTTCAACCGCCTGACCAACAGATCGTCTCCATCCTATCTGAATCTTTGTAGACTAAACTCATCCTTCGCATTTATTGTCTGTAGACAACATATTTTCCGGTAAATATCAATGAATCACGCTATCGGACTGTCACACGCACTTACTCGATGACTGGTATTAATCGAGATGGAGAACTCCCCAAGTTTAAATTGTCTAAATTTCACTTTGTCAATTCTCTTCAACAGCAGACAGCTTCAAATATATATTCACTATTAACAAAATATTGAAATGGATTTTTAATTCTATTAACAGGCGTTTTGCATGAAAATCGTAGTTTGGAAGGGGAATAACGGGTGAACCTTTGTGGCTTGACAATCAGTGACAAATAACACGCGAGTAAGATTTTTATCAATCATCAACTTGAAAGAATACTCTGTTCTTTCAATGTATTTACTTTGACATGTAAATGTGAATTCGTAAACACGGTTGGAGGTGATTCCAGATGGTTAATATTCTACTATCGACTAATAAATTGCACAACTATTACTACCAGTGGGAACAAGTTCAACTTGCGGATAAGCTGTGGCAAGGGTAACTCCAAATCTCATGATTTTCAAGGCCCCCTAACAAGCTTGAGAATCGTTCTTTAGCTTCAATAATCTGCATCGCATTATAATTTTTACGACGCAGCATAAACGCGAAAATCTATTTCCGTTCCTGTAATTATATCTGAGAAGAATGGGTTGTGGCACAATTGGGAGAAAGTAATATGCCGCAAGGATATCTCGATCGCACAGGATTTAAACTATTTTCGTTTCTGGCAAATGAAATACAGGAAAACATTATTCAGGACGCTGTTTGATAGAATGCATACAATTTGCTATGATGACAGATTGCATGAAGTGTTGGACTTCCTTTGAAAGCAACCATCTGAGAACAGGTTTCCAGATATACCCATAAGACTTTTCGGGAAAGATAACACCAAAAAAAAGAAGGCTGTTTTGGTCGAGAAGAAGCCTATTTTCATCCAGCTTACCTATAAAGGTGATGACTTATCACACCATATAAAGAAGAGACCATTAGTTGCTATCGCTATATCTCATCCCTTAGCTAAACTTATGTCTGTTTACAGCACTGTTCATATATTTTATCAGTCGAAAGTGGATGGGGCACCTCCATCTTTGTTTCTGAATGCAAACGTTCATGCGAGAATACTTATATTGAAGGGACGGAAAGATGGACATCCCTGTGTTTCTCAGATCATATTCCAAACTCCTGAGTCTGAAAGATCTCCACCTCCATACCACTGCTATTGGATGACATCTAATCGAATCTGGATACAAATTGGATTCACTCAGATTGTATTTGCCATTATGAGGAAACTAGGGAATCCAACTTTATCAACATACGCTTAATCTATTGTTATCATGTAATTAAAGCCAAATTTGTGTGTACAGAAAGTGACAGTGATTAATCTTAATTTACCCGGACAACCATTTTTCCACTTATTACATAATTACATGTTCTATTTTTTCTTAGTTTTGTACCATTCGCATTATTATTGTTACTATTGCTTTTTCTGACCCATTGATCTTAACTACCATAACTGGTTTCTATTCACTTCCCGATACTTACTCTTGTACCGTTACGTAATCTGTTTTCCTGTATGCTATTAATCAACTTTGCGTTTTATTTGCGACTGGTTATCAGGCCAAAATAGTTCCCCATTACTGTTTCGTCAGACTACGATTTTCGTGTAAAACTTCTGCTTATAGGATGGGTATTCCACCCACTTATTTTGTTAGTACTAGGTATATGTTTTAAGCTGTTAGCGGCTGAAGAGAACTGACGGAATGATACGAGGACATTTTAAACCAGGGAGCTTTCTTCTCTTACTTTGATGAAAATAATTGGGGGAACCTGCTGTATGATATCTTCTATATTGTGTGAAACAGTCACAACTGTCATCTACATTCCTATATTAAACTATGTGTGTATATGTATATGTATGTGAGAAGGCATTAGTATTGGCTAAAAATACAAGTTGGGTGTCAAATGTTATCATTTCTTTTTGCATATATCATCTGACGCAGATGTGACAAAGGGCTCCAACACGACATCTTCATTTTGTCCTGTTCTTTGCTCTCTACTTTAGCTGACTTCAGGAATATCCATAATTTCTTACCTCTTCCATATGTGCTTAAATGTCTCCGTTCTCCTAAGCCTTGGTCCTGATGGCGTACCTAGCATTGTCTTCAGGAACTGTGCTGATATTTTGTGTTACCCTCTTACTAATATTTTTAATGCTTCCTTTTCCAGTAATGTTCTACCTTTTGCATAGAAAAACATTAAAACTATCCCTATACCAAAAAAATCTTCTGGTACCGATATTAAATTTAGGCCTATTGCAATTACTTCTCCTTTTTTTTTAAAATTGATGGAAAAATTACTTTTACTTCGTCTTGAACTTTCATTGAAACCTTTTGATGATCCTAAACAATTTGCATATAAACACGGTAGAAGTATCTCGGATGCTGCGGTTTTCTTATATCATAATGTTGTTTCTTGTTTAGACAAAGGTGCCAAATATGTTCGTGGTGCTTTCCTAGACTACACATCTGCGTTTGATTCTGTACCTAGGGGCCTTTCATTAAATAAGCTTTCGTTGACGCACACAAGATCCTGGGCCAAGAGTTAGTTGCATTCTTATTTTTCTGACAGAATGCAGTATACTGTATATAGTGGCAAATCTTCTTCTGCTTTGCTTACAAAAGCCGGTGTTCCTCAAGGTGCTGTCCTCTCTCCTTTTCTTTTTTCTTTCTTCCTACACGACCTGCCTCATTTAAACGAAACTAATTTTGTCAAATATGCTGATGATCTGACTGTATCATTGCCTATCACTTCCGAATCTGATTGCTCCAAACTTAATAGCTTTCTGTTGGACATCAGCAAGTGGTCTAAGTCAAATGGTCTTATGTTAAATCCTTCCAAATGTCAGGCAGTTAACTTTGCTTCGGTAGATCATTTGCCATTTCCTTTAGCCCATTCGATGAGCAAAAGTCTTCTGGTTGATTCGTCCCTAGTGTTACCTTTTGCTTATCATTTCTGGCCATCTGAATGTCAACACCTAGAAAACACAGCTGTCGATGAGAGTCTTTTGTGACCTGTTGGAAATGCTTTTAGTGAAACTCCAAACCTATGAATCATATAAAAGCATTGGTTTAACATTATTGTGTCAAATCCGAATCTTGTTCTTCATGTTGTTTGCAGCAGTTTTCTTCACCGACTTCAGTTTGATAAATGTTTGTCAGTTTTCTGTGATCCTCACAGACAAGTGAAAGAATCGACCTTGTTCAAATTACTCTTACTGATGGAGACTGGAAGTTGCTGTTGTCTGTTGAAATTGGAGAGATGCACTGATGCACGCTGGTGAAAGCCCTCTGGAAGCCAATCAATCGATGAGTCAGCATTTCAATGAAATCAATAGTAAGTATGTAGACATGGAAAATTCTAATGACGTTCGAAGTGGCTTGAAAAATTACTCGGGTTGGTAAAGAAATGAGGAGATACGACAAAGAAGTGCTTGGAATCTGTGATAGCATACAGAAGGGAAATAAACTCTCCCAGTTGCTATCTGAGAAGTCAACAGTCTACTCCACTCACTCAGATGACAACCATGAGTACACCAATGAAGTGGCTATTCATTTAATCAATGCAAAGTACGAAATTAAGTAATTTTACAATCTGTTTCACTGCAACTTACTAAATGTTACTTTTAGTTTTCGAGCTAGTTAGCTAATATGAAGCATTTTTCAGAAATGACTATTACCTAATTGATTACAATAATTCACTTGTTTTCCTGTAACCGGAAATATCTCATTTACTATCAGTTCTCATTTATGTTGGACAGTTTTCCTTCTCCTTTTATGTAGTACTTTATATTATTAATTTAAAAAATTGTGTTTTTTTGAAGACTTAGTTCCTGGAGCTTTTATTTGATTACCGAGTATCAAAACAAATGGTGTTTTATACTCTCTACTTATATTCATTAAATTTAAAATCAGATGAAAATATTTGAAAATTTGTGTGTATGACAGGTGAACCTGAACAGGTAATTTGTTATACTACGTTCTGCAGGATGCATACATCAACCGAAATCAGTAAACAGTTTTCACTGTACTCTACTGTATTGTACATTATGATGACAGTAAGTAATTGAATAAAAATCTAGTTACCTATTTCTATAACGTGAAAGCTTGTTCACCTGACAACTACACAAGTCACGTGGTTCTATAGGATTTATAGACAAAAGACAAGTAGTTCAACAAAGAGTCTCTTTTCGGCGAATTCATTTTCATAGCTGTACAATCGCAAATATATATGGTTGTTTTGTATGTGTGTACATTAAATTTGTCAAACAAAATTACAATTAGTAAGTTCAGATGAATTGGATGTTGATATAATAGGGTAGTAACAAAAGTGATGGGTGCAATAATAGAACACCTCGTCAACACTGATCATTCCATCTCAACAAACGCCTCCTTCAAAGTAATCTACAAAGTGAAGAACAACCTTCCAAAGACAGTACAATTCCGTCTTCTTTGCATGGCAGAAGCCCTAGCTATTAAGTTAGAGGAACCAGAATTGTGCATACAAAAGAAAATTATTCAATCACTTCTACACTCATGGTAACAATTGTGTTGATCTGACTTAACTTTTGTTTGTAAGCTTATTTTTCTACTTAAAACCCTTGTGTAATTTCGTATATTTTGTTTCCATGTACACAATGAGTACAACTCTTTCTTTAAACTATTCATGTTAATACGTCAATCTTCTTTAACAATCGTTTGTGATAACTCATCACTTTTGTTATTACTCTCTTATATCAACATCCATTTCACCTGAGCTTACTAATTGCACTTTTGTTTGACAAATTTAATGTACACACACATACAAAACAACCATATATATATTTGCGATTGTACAGCTATGAAAATGAATTCGCCGGCGAAAAGAGACTCTTCGCTGAACTACTTGTCTTCTGTCTATTAAAGTTCGAATGGGAATTTTTCATAAATCAATAGGATTTAGGCAGCGAACTATATCTTACAAAAGTATTCTTATCTTCCATTTCTTCAATCCTTTTTCTGACTTCACAATGAAATGGTTCCAAGAGCTAAACCAGTACAGTTTTGAACTTTTTATTTATCCCAGCAACCAGTTGTTTTCAAATCATCGTTCAGGCATGTACTTACTATTATAAATCGTAGCTATGCACCTGACATCCAGAATGCGATGTTGTTCCATCGGGAATTTGTAATTTGGATGGTTTGAACGGATTTGGATATCGCACTTGCTAACGCTTTCAGAACAATCACTTGTATCTGCTTCCGCCTAGTTTCGTACTTCTCAGCAGTATGTGGGCGATATGATTGTAACCCACCACGTTCTGGTTTCAAGGTTAGCTCATAAATCTTTCGATTGCTAGTGTCCGATCCAATGGCCTGTAAATTCCAACTTCTAACAGTTTGCGATGGTTATAGCGCAACCTCTAGCCAGTTGCATAGGAGAGGAACTGTTCTTTTTCCTGACTCTATGCATTCCGCTGATTATGAATTTTCAAACAAGCAATAAAGGTAAATAAAACAGGATTTAATGAATTCATCAAATTTCGGCATGACCAATTTAATGTAGTTTGTTTACTTATCAGTCCTATATCTCCCAATGTAATTTCAAAAGTGTATATATCCGTGTATGTAGAGTATTCAGCTGAAGAGTTCTACCGAAATTTGATGAATTCATTAAATCCTGCTTTATTAACATTTATTGCTTGTTTTAAATTCGTTTCGGGAAATAAATGTTTCCAATTCTTGAAGAAGCGTCTCCCGGAAAGCACTATGAATTGTCAACAGAATTCCAGGTTACTTTCTGTACAGATTCAGTCGCTAGTGAGCATCAAGTGTTGGTTTACAGGGTTTACAACTTGGCTTTTTAACTAGAAGGTCCTGGCTTTGGACCCTGTCGGATGCGTGCCTTTTGAATCTAGCCAGCATAAATTGCTACTTGACTCGACTGGTGTCGAACTACTGGTGTCATATCACGATGCTCTATCGTGGATTACCAAGTTCACGTTATCACGGTTTATAAATTTTTATCACAGTCAATCAGAATTCAGCTAAATAAGTCAAATCTAATTGCTCAGTATACATCTTTACAATCCCCTGGTAATGGTTTTGGTATATGCACAACATTATTAATGAAGTGGTCCGGGGTTCATTTCCTGGCAAACACACTCCTTAACCTCAACTTGCAGTTCGCAAGCCAGGTGAAGGAGGAATATTTCGTTTCAAGCTAACAGCTTTAAATCTCAAAAGAAAACAACACCATCGTTCTCGAAACCTTAGAGATTCAAGTTTGAAGCCGTATGTTCCATTAGAAACTTCAGGAATAAAAAAAAATTAGAAGTGGCTATTTTTGTAATATACAGCCTGCATTCTCCTAATTTTACTATTCGTATTATTATGATTACCATCTTGATTAATTTAACCACTATCTTCGTCCTTAAGTGTTCTCACATCCTTATGAATAATTGACAAGCTAACAAATCCCCCGATTCATTCTTCTTCATTCTCATTACTTTGCAAACCATCTATTGTGTAATCACTTGCGGTTAACCACTACAAGTCTAACAATATTGAGTGGTTTCATCCTTCAGCAATCACCGCTAATTTTGTGCCCGAATTTCATATCATATATATGATGAAATAAATACATTTTAGTTAGATAACCAGTGGAAAACCTGGGAGTACTGGAGAGCTGTTTCGTACTAGTTTGGGACTCTTCGCAGTATGCACCCAGGTTTTCCAAAGGTTCTCTAACTGATGTCAGCTTAGGATGAAATCCTCCAACCAATCAATAAAGTCCTTAAAAACCATTTGTAAAAAATTTATATTTGTAAAGTCTCAGCGAGATTGAAATGAGTAATTCCAACGCTTCATTCGGCAATCTGGTCCGAACTTCTTCAGGGAAATTAATCGAAATTAACATAACAGAGGTTTATATATAAAAAGGAACATCACTTGTTTTTAAAATCTTTGTCCAATCATGAGTCATTCAACCAGTATCAACAAGTATAATAAACAAAATTTTATGAGCTGTGATCAAAATTTGACGTCGGACTTACAAATATTGGTCTACCTTTGTTAAACACTTAAACAGGGTGTGTATGTGTGTGTGGGTAAACAGTTGTAAAACATTTCTTAACGTCTCCATAAGAAGATATGGACAGTCGAGAATTTTGACCAAGTATTAATAATTAGTGACACAAATCCATTTTTATTTATCAATAAGGATTTTTCTATGCATCAGCTAACACCACGCCTTCATGTCTGTTCAAACTGCTAGTATCTAGAATTTTATGATTAGAGGTATTTTCAAAATAATGGTGTTTAGGATTCGAGTTTAGTATAAGCTCCCTGTCGGACTTATTGCTTTGTCTTCTTTCTGAAGATTGAGCTGCTTTATTCGACCATTACTTTAAAAGAATTTTTAATTAAGTAAAATCCCACCACATGTATCTGTGGTTCACCGGTTTAGTGCTCATCAAACACGCCTCACAAAGTCGAAGACTCGATTCTCAGCAGATATACTCGTCTGGCGCGTTTACTAGGAGGTAAGCCATGCGAAGAAGGAAGGTCGAGTGAGTGTAAGACTAGAAACCGGACCATGTTCAGAGAATAACACTAGTGCTACTGAAACTTGACAGAATGCTCGCCAACCATGCTGCAAGTGGTTCGGAGTTCAACCGCCAGCCGATGAACTCCTCAGTCTCGCCAAGGCGGTAGTAAGGCCAGTAGAGGGGGAAAGTTAGGCCTTGACGCTAGCAACCTCACCCTGCAAAAATAAAACCACTGCTACCGAAGCTTCAAGCCGCTAGCTTGAATGAAAATAGTAACCATATGTACGATTAGCATCATTCTGATGTGCAGTTAGAAAAATAAATTCAAAATCGTTTTAAGGCTGTTTGATCAGAAAATAATATTAATTAGATCAACGAGGTGGGAATATATTCTTTCTTTCTCTCAGCCTTTGTTTTATTTTGTTTAAATGAACATCTTCAGTCGGCTCCTGTTTTAAAATCAGAAGACTATTTATTTTTTTGTGCATATTAAGATTGTATTAAATTTTCCTTATGCACCAGATTGTGTTCAATACCAGATGTATTTGATTGATTACATCAACATGGGCACAGATTACGACGATTTGCATAATTAGCTTCAATTAAAGAAACTTATGTATAGAATCAATAGTGTTGTTTATATTTTCAAAAATATAGAAAAGGAACAATTTTATCCATCAAATACACTAAATAAACAAATTTGATAGAGTTATTCTAGAAATAGTATAATAAGTACTGGACATTAAATCTGTGACTTGTTGTGTATTGAAGGATTTTTGTGACTACAGGCCAGTTGTATTCATCATTTTTGTGACAAACTATTCTCAATTAGAAGACTTTATGATGTATGAACATATGAATGAAGGAATCGATACAATATTATTCAAGTAATGGTTGGCGGATTTCATCATGAGCTGACATCGGTTAGAGAACTATTGAAAAACCTGCAGAGAGTTCTAGACAGCCAGTCGTTTCTTCCTAGTCTGGGACTCTTCTCATGATGAAATCCTCCAGCCAATCAGACAAACAAAATCCCTATAAAACCAATATTTGAAAAACTCATCTGATGCCCACTAGCGATTGGCCCAATTCAGTTAGTTATCTGGGGTTCCATTGGGAAGCCTTTGACTAGTAGAGAAAAGCAGTTTGAAGGTGAGGCAGTAACTCATCGAGGAAGACATTGAGAAGTGGCAGAAGTTGGAATTCTTGAGGTGGCCATTGGATCGGGTCTCAGTGGCTTATTGGCATACGAGCTGTCTCGCTTTGTAACCAGAAGGTCCTGAGTTCGAATCCCTATGGTGGGTACGTATTTTGAAGAGTCCCGGTGTGGGACGAAACAGCTGAATGTGCAGTACTACGAGCAGGTTTCCCAATGGTTGTCCAACTGAAGTTGGCTCATGATGAAATCCTCCAAAATATCAAACAATTCCCTAATTATACAATATTCCTTCTGACTTTCTCATTGTATAGTACAGAATATAGAATCAAATTTAAGTAAAAATATCAACAACAGTATAATAATGAAAGAAAGTATACAAAGAGTTAGTTTACTTAGTGTTTCTCAGTAAATCAGTCGTGTCAATGCATACACATTTCTATAGTTGCTTCTAGGTCTACCTAATGGGATGCGAGGAGAGAGTCGACTATAGAGAGGATGCTAGGGTATGACAAGATAACATTCGCTAATTTCTTGCTTCAGTCCATGTGCCTATTGACAGGTTGGTTTGGCGACTACACATTCACCCTAATGACCGCTTTTAGTGCTCTTTGCAATGTAACAAAGTCTTTCTCAATCAGTACAGGAAATATAAATGTAGAGCAGTAAAGGACGACAGGCAGAATACGAGAATTAACAAACTGCAAGAGTAGAAACTGAGTAATACCAGACTGTCCTAACTTCATCAACGTAGAAGGTTAGACGAACAAATCAATATGATGTAGGAAGACCATAAAAGATCAGAGGAAGGATATAATTCTAGGTATTTATCATTCGACTTAGTTTCATTTTCTGCGGCTTCTCTGCATGATACAAGAATCATAGTAACTCACCAGTTCATATAAACAGGTTTGTATGTGAAAGTGGAATTAACAATCTGACATTTGAAGGGATTCAGCTTACGATCATTTGACAAGGACCACTGATTAATTTCCGATAAAAAGCCATTAATTTGGAACAGTCCGAATGAAAATTAAAGGACATAAGAAGAGTTAGATCATCTTCGCATACTTTAAAAATTTACCTTCGTCAGAATGTGGCAAGTCGTGTAGGAAGAAGGGAAACTGAAGTGGAGAAAGAATGTTACCTTCAGGAACACCAACTAGAGTAGGTAAAACGGTGAGCGATTTCCCGTTATATATAGTTCTCTGCTTCATATCACAAAAGCAAGAATGGAACCCTTTATTAGTCCAACACCACGACTGTGCTTGTTTAACAAAAAAGACCAGATACAGACTCATTGGCAGGTGTGTAATCTAGGAAAGCACACCAAACATACTTGCCACTTCTGTCTAGAGTAGAGATAATATTATGTTGCAAGACAACAGTAACATTTAACGTACACCTACTGTGTTTATCAGCAAAATTGATTAGGGTCCTTAAAAGCCCTCATTGAAGGTTCAAGGTTAAATAAAAGCAATCTCTCCCTTATTTTTAAAACAGATGAAGTAATGGAAGTAGGGCTGAACTTAACGGTTAGTCCCCTTTATGATTTCAGCACAGGAACAAGTTTAGCATACCTCCAAGAAGCATATACAGTGTTAGTGGAAAATGATTCATTGAAAATACCAGTGAGAGGATAACATAAAATGTCAACATGTTTTTGTGGATAATAGGTGGCACACCATCTGGCCCAAGGGACTGATTAAGTTTGAAGGATTTGAGACACATGAGGAAGTCATCTGTGTAAAAACCAGAGAAACATTCACTCTTCACACTTGTAGGATTTGAAAACATAACATCTGATGGATGACGTACAAAGGACTTATTAAGCACACCTGCATCAAGTGAAGATGGATCATTATTTACTTGCTTACAACCAGTGATTCCTCTAAACAGCTTTCACAAAAGTGATTAGATTTCGCATGATATAATCTTATGATTATAGATTGTACTTATTCTCTGTATTTTTGATTTAATTAAAGTGTTCAGTCTTTTAATGCCCGGATTATCTTTCATTTTACATAACCTTTCTTTTTCTCGGCGGAGCTTTTTGAATTGAGGGGAAGATAAGCAGTGAAATCTTAAGAGGAGTGTTTCTTCCGGACAACAAACACCAAGGCAGAATCTGAGATGACGTGTTATGTTTGTGATTGTGCCACCTAGAACTTGTTTAGTAAACAATTCCCAATCTGTATCATTTAACACGCTCTCGGATACTGTATATCGTTATAACAGTGACATCTTTGTAATCTTCTCTTGATAACGTTCAGGAAGGTTCTTTGCCTCAGCTTTCCATGTATCTTGGGCAATATTTGCATGATACAGTCATCCCAGTTAAGGAAAGGGGCTCTTTTCTAAGCTTTATCTATACCAAAGTCATTTGCGAACACTAGATCAAGAGAATTTCCTATTTGTATTGAAAAGTTCATCAGTGAATAAGGATAGTTCTGAGAGATTACATTTGGATACAATGTAGGTGTTCGGGTTTTATATGTAGCAATACTTGGAGGGATGTTTCAGTCTACATCGAACAATGACACAGTCGATTTTGTCACCTGCGAATCTAAAAGACACAAACACGATGTTCCGAGTAGAATATATGGCTTAAAACTTGGTCTCGGAAGTTTCAGTAGAAGTAATGTTATTTTTCTATGAAGTGGGTTTATTAGCATCATGGTCAACCTTCCCTCATGACTGTGTTCACTAGTGGCTAAGCGATGGCAGGGAGTGTCTTGGCTGGGAATTAAACCCCAGACTACATGCAGCCGGGGTTGGAGGACGTTCTACCGCTGAACCACCGACGAAAAAGTGAATATAAGTTATTTCAGTAGCCAACGACTGCTTCATGTTATTTCCGGACTCCTCATCTGTACACACCTATGATCGCAACAAAAGTCAGAACCCAGGACCTTCATGTTACAAGAGTTAATTAATTAATGATGCGTAACGACACCACATGGCTCACTAGATCAAATTCGCAGTTTGTAAATTACTCCACAGAGTTGCAGTCTACACGGTACATCGATTGGTCACTGTGAAATAAACAGTGTCATGCATCTAGTCCCTACCGTAGGTCCTTTGCGAGTTCGAATAGATCGGTGGTAGTGTTTCTGGCTTCAGCAATGAATGACGCCGGTTCGAATCTTAGAGGGGACATAAAATGCCTCAAGCCTGCGGATACTTCTGGTTGACGAGTGCCAACAAGCACGAAACTCATGTCTAGAACATCTTGCCAATTCCCTCTAATCATCTAAATTTACATGGCTCCAGATGAAATTTCATTAATGGTTCCCATTCGAAAACTGGAAATTTACCGCCTGCAATATGTGTTCTGTTTGACGCCATTCACCACCTCGATAATCTGGCTTGCATGCACTGTTGGTTAGCTGCCGGTGGAATACATAAGTCTACCAATCAGGAGTTTAAAGCATCCTGCAGAGCATAGAGGTCATGTCTTTTCACTAGAATTCAAAGGAGTCCGTGTGACAGTTAATTAGTAATGGACAAGTATTAGGTTTTGCGGAGATTCAATTGATTAAAAGGTGAGCTTCATATTTTAACGAACATGTGTCAGCCATACTTCTAATCTTACACAAATTTAATATCTCTGTTTAACACTTAGGTAACTGAAAACAATTCGCTTTCATGCTTTAACTAGTTAATCCTTTTTTTCAGACTATATTAACATATACTAGAAATTGACAAAATTCTTATGGACATTACTTATATATTTTTTAATGACAGAAAGGAGCCATTCGTTATAAACAGCAGGTGGTCATTACATAACTGGAAAAAACTACAAAACGTATGATAGCAGTGAATATTTTTCATTCAGTAGTGTGACGTTAATGTACATGTACTACCGCTGGGGATAAATGAAAAAAGGAACAATGTGGGAATAGGACAATAGATGTGTACTTTGTGCGTCTAATTATGTGGCAAAAGCAGGGACATTTTAAAAATCTTCCGTTACAGAGGCAGGTATTCAGTCAATTTACATCTAAGTGGCGTAATTATTATTATTATTATTATAACAATAAGAATTAATCCGTTTTCTTATGGGTCAGTGGGACATTGTGGATACAATTTATTTAGTTATCTATTGTTTACAGATATTATTTGATCAATTTTAGACTTTATATTCAATTATGCAAATGAGAAAAATATTTTTTAAGTTTGACCGTGGACTGATGATGTCAGTTAAAGAACCACTGAAAACCATGGAGTGTTGGACAGCTATTTTGTCTTAGTTTGAAGCATTTCCTCATAAAGTACCTACCAGTCCATCGGAGATAGAGGTCTCCAGCTACAGATTGTGAGGTCAAGCTCGCTGACTATTCAGCAGCTTGGGTTGGAATCTAGTGAGCCATGAATTCTACCCTCTTCTGATTTGCGATTTTGCCGCAACCACCACCACATCTCCACTAATTCATGATGTGGTTGCAAGATGAAGTTACCTGCAGGTCTGGTGAGAAATCATGACCAGTGTGACTACCAGGTCAGGTATGAGGGCCAACAGTTACCGAGAGCATTGACTAGCGATCACGCTGTAATAGCTAAGTGACAGAACTTAGTACTCATAGAAAATTGTATTCCATCGGAGTGGCTAAATATGATAAAAATAACGTTTTATTTCAGACAATGTGAGAACACAAAGTACAGAAATTCTCAGCGTTCCCAAATAATTAGTCTTTGTACACGATTTACACGTAAATAATAAGAAATCCTGAAGAGGTTAGGCATTTTGGGGGGTAGAAACTCCGGTAGCGCAGTGACTGAAGCAGACAGGCATGTTCACTAAGCATAGCCTCGTAACCTGAGTGCCCTACATTCAGTCGCTATAGGTGGGATTGTGGGTGCCCACTACTGAAGATTTTCATAAGAAGACGAAACAACCGTTCAGTACTCCCTAGGTTTTTGTGTTTCTGTAACAGATATCAATACGGGATCCCTACCTGAAACAAACCAAACCCTTGCAAACCAACTCTCCAGAAACTTTTTCGTTAGAACTAACATCAGTTATATTAGGAAACTGATAGATAATCAGAAGTGACCGCTGATGATTAAATATTAACGGCTTGTCGATGTCTTTATTAAATTATTATGAATTATCTTGTAGTTTCATTCACTTTTCTGCATTCCAAGTGGAACATAGTGCTACCACCTAAATGTGGTTTATAAGTTTTTCGGTCGGAAATTGAACCTCGGATCACACAACACTTGATCTGTCAGTATTCTACCCGTGAGCCATTGATTCATATAAGCTAGACGTTACTGAACGCCTACCAGTCTCGTCCTAGTTTGGGACTCTTCACCAGCGCACACCTACGACAGGTGTTGAATCCAATACCTTAATGTCACAAGGCGAACCCGTAGACCATTCAGCTACTGATACTATTTAATATCATAAACCCCTATTTCAAGGATGATGTTTGATTCACAATATACAGATGATTAAATTTACTCACTGACTTATTTGTGACGGCAGTTATTCAAAACTAAATAGCAGTATCACTTTTATTTCGGTCCTTCAGGTGCGTCGGTGGCACAGTGGTAGAAAGCTCGATAACCACTCGTGTCGTTAGCGGTTCGATCACCTGCCAACGTACTTCTTTACCTTGCGAAGCCAGTAATAAGACTGATAAAGAGGGAAGGTTGGGTATGAGGACAGCAACCCCATCCACTTCGTCATCATAGAATTTCGAAGGAGATGTAAACTTTTATAGCACACTAAACAAACTGACTGCATCTGTAGTTTCCTGCTATTTTTTGAGGTAATGTTTTAGACGAGCTGAAATGTTAATGTTGCTTGATTAACAATGAACAGTAAAACATGAAATGAATCCGAAATATCAATATAGTTAAGATGAGAGGGAAAGCCATGGCAGTAAAGATATCCCCATTTCACTATTTCAAAGGACTTTAACGTAATTCTACAAATTAGATAATTGTTATTATCCCCATAGGTTCCGAGTGAAACATAGGACTACACCAACACATCTCCGTTTACTTTTGTTCTCTGCAGTCGTCTTCAACTGCATCCATGATTGCCTATATGCTCTCACCTCCACCCTGCCACTCTCCAACTTACACCCGACTCACTAATTCTCGTTATGGTGTAATTAGAAGTCTCGACGCCTGGTGTCACTCAACGACCTCCATATTAAATGTGCAGTCTATCGCAGTTCCCTTCGAAAAATGTTTTGACCAGTGGCTTCTTGGGTGCTTCCTCTCCCAAAATTCACCGTTGCTCAACATTTTGGCCACCTGGTCTTCAGCATGGAGCCGGCGAAGGAAGCTGTTGATAAAAGTCTTGAACCAGTGGGAATAGAATTTCCTGACAGTCTCTCGACAATATAGAACAAATTATTTGAAGTTCACATTAAAAATCCAAATTTGCTTCCTAGTATTTAGCGCAGCAAGCTTCCACACTGACTTGAGATTAGTGAATGTCTGATTTGATTTTGTGATCCTCTCCGGCTTCAACACCCTATTCTGTGCTATCTGCATTTGAAATGATGCTTCCCAATCTAGCTAAAGAGGCGAGTTTGTTCGAATTTCTCCTGCTAATAGATGAATTCACTTTCACCTAATATCATGGTGGTGAGTGAATTTTAACTGCAAAGATTATAAATCCAGTTAAGAAATAAGTCATATTACAGATAAAATTTACCACTAAGTTAGTTCGATTTCATCCCTAGTCAGAAATTTTATCCTAATAACAGTTGGGTCGATAATTGGCGTATACTGTTGATGTGTGTGCTTAATCTATCAGACAGACGCTTCCGAATTTCGAGAAACAGATTCAGTGTGAAATATAAGTTCATACATCTAGGATATTCTCGTTAACTACTAACAAATTTATAAGTAGACTAATGAAAATCAGTATATTTTTGTGTATGTATAATTCATTAGTATATGTCACATATAATTACTGTACATTAGTCTAAAACCATTATTTATTAAAAATAATTTCACAAGTTTAAAAACTGAAGTTTATTTACGACACTGCTTCTGTTGAATCAGCGGAGAGCTATTCAATCCTAGACAAAAATGTATCAAGATACAAAACTAGGTAGCTAATACATAAATTAGTAATAAAAAACAAACATTATACATCAGACTGAATCTAGTCAAAAGCAGAACTAGTGGAGTCCACAATACTAGTCACGTTGATGTTGCACAGAAAAATAAATCTACTAGCTTGCAAACAGAGTAATGACTAGATACAGGTTTCTGTTTTGCTTTCAATTGTGGTGAGAGCTGGCTGCTAGCCAAAGTGGGTAGATAGTAATTGACGTCAATGTTTATGTCCCCAATATTGGTGTTGAGAAAATGAGAACAAAGGCTTTGCGTAGGCGGATACAGTTAGCATATGGATGATCTGACACAGCCACAAAGAGATGCTGTGAGAAACAACCAATCAAAAGACTGTAATTTCTACTAACAATAATCTACAATAATGTACATTAAAATCTATAAATATGTGTTGATTTTCCTTATTAAAGGATCTGTTGCCTGGCCCTTGTCTTCTGTTGTTACATTTGGTGTCGCTGCCTACTGACAAATGGAAAGCCTATGCCCTGCAGTTTTTGATGGAGACATATGGATCTTCGGGCAGGACTTTGAGGCTTCTTCGCAGTTGAGTGGCGTCCAAGATCTGTCAGTGATGAGGCTGCTACTTGGGACGCTGCTGGGAGGTCGGGAGAAAGCAGCATATGAAAGTGTGAAACGAAATACCTACGAATGTGCGACAGGGTCACATTGTTACACAATGACTGTTTATTAAACCAGTATAATAATAATAATTATTATTATAATTATAATGTACTTTATTCCAAAAGCAGTACTTATAATACAGAATGGAATTCTCAGCATTTGTCACAATATTGCATCTGATTTACTCAAAATATAAATAAAAATTAAAAATTAAAACTAAATTAACCGGAGGAATTTGTCCACATTTACGACATAAAGTCAAAAATATTCGAATCGCGAATTGAGATTATTAAATACAATAATAATAATAATAGTAATAGTAATAATAACAGTGAGTTTGTTTCAAACAGTATTGTCGATTCAGTTTGGAAATTTCAGTATGTTATAGATTATTGGATCTAATGTTCTGTTGATATAGTATAGTGAGGGGAAATACAAAATTAACAGTCATAATACAGCTTAAAATTATGACCACACTTATGAAAAGAAATAAACAAAACGAAAAAATTGAGAGGATTATAATATAAGAAATACAATAGCAATAAAGTTTGATGCTGTAAAGGTGGAGGAAATGGTTTATTTATTAGTGCAAAGAAGGTTAGTTAGTTCATGCCTAACACTGTTTTCATCACATAAAGTACGTGCCGTCAAATATGGTATAGTGGAATTTTTATACTTAGACGTACGTGCATAAAGTCTTCTGAAAAGACTTCTTGTTTTACCTGAGGGGACACAAGGTTGGAGCTGCAGGTAGAGTGGGTGCTCAGAGTCTGACAAATTTCCTTTAGCGAATTTGTTGCATGACATCAAGTGCCTATCAGTGACAGTGTCAACGATATGGCCCGGTATCATGCCACGATTCTGAAACATCGAATCAGTTTGATACTTTCTCTAATTTCTGATATGTTTCTGGCATAATCATTTCAATAGCGTCAATGGTTTTGGCTACTTTTTACAGGAATTTATTACTCCAGACATCAGAATTAGTTGCAAACCAACATCAGTTATTAAGATCACTGAAAACTAATTCAAATTAAATTAATTCAAATCCACACATATATTATGGTCTAAACGTTAATCTCTCTCTCATCAACCGCTACTGAATGAATGCCCTGCAGCTGAAGTTGGGAGTCGTGACTAGTGGGGTACACCATATCAAGTATAACTGGATGATGTCGTATCAAGAGTCGGCAAAATCAGAATTTTTGGAAAATGCCCATCCAGTCATGAATATAAGAACAACAAAGTTCGGCAAAGACTCTCTTTTCGGCGAATTCATTCACTTAGCTGTACAATCACATTTACATATAACTACGTTGTGTGTGTATGTGTACATTAGGATAATCAAACAAAAATAAAATAAAAATCAGTTCGGGTTACTGTTTGTGTCATCGAAATGTTTCTAAAATGTGATGGATAGTCAAAATTGTAACTAGAGGATGGGGTTGAAGACTGGTAAGTAGTGAAAAGGGTTGGGCGAAATAAAATAGGACGCTATTGGAGGCACGTGTCCAAATAGATTATGTAATAG